>LPNX011114441.1:92753-139846 GCA_001517045.1 Pseudotsuga menziesii
GAGATGAGACTCACAGCACAAGTTGGAGAATTTGAAATGGATGAGGTAATCCTAGACTTAGGATCAGAGGTAAATGTTTTGACTATGCATACATGGGAACAGATAGGTAGCCCTAAGTTAGCCAGATCGCATATCCACCTACGACTAGCCAATCAGTAGCGGGTATCACCACTGGGTCGATTACCGCAGGTACCAGTTGATATCGACGGAGTCCACAGCTTTGCAGAATTTGAAGTTATAGAGATCATTGGTGATAGTAGACCATATCCAGCTCTACTAGGTATTGATTGGGCAATTGATAACATGGCTGTTATCAATTTAAAGAAAATACAAATGACCTTCGAGGATAGTCATATCCGAGTCATTGCACCGTTGGATCCTTTTCAGGGTCCCAGGTATATTGAACCTATCCGAGCAGAGGAAGAGGCGCATAATATGGAGAGCCTCTATCATATGACAGCTAATCAGAGTGATTACATCAATTCAACCACAGAAGGAAACATCAGTTGGCGATGTGACAGCTCATGCGCAACAGATTCAGAGGTTGGTCTAGAAAACTAGTAGGAAAGACTTTACGAAGTCTCAGCGCGCAGATGTGTGTTTATGACTAAGTCACTATGATGGATTGGTGCAGACATTATTGATATTCCATCATTTCATGGCTTAGCGGATGTCAACGCCTTCTTACAACAGTTTGAGTAGGAAATTCCTCAGGAGCAGAGGATGACAACTATTGACCTGGCAGTAAAAGCCACACCTGCAAGATGGTGGCATGCACATAAAAAACATATCGCATCATGGGATGACTTTAAGATATTGATGGTGATAAAGTTATCTAATGAAAAGGAGCCCTTACAATAGAAACATACAGGAGAAAGTGACCCCAGGTCACATATTCAGATTTGTGAACAGAATTGGTCAAAAATTCCAGAGGATGAATGGGTTCACCTATTCATTCACACTTTAGACACAGTTCCAAGGAACTGGTACACGGAAACCAAGTTGCGCAGAGGAGCCATCACATGGTCAATTATGATAGAAAACTTTTTACTCACTTTCACTTTTGAATCTGAGTATCCAAGTATTGATCAGGCCTTGGACGTTATAAAGACTAAGATATTTGATGACTGTACCCAATCAGTGTCTGCTCAGTCTGATTGGGATATCCAGTTGCAACATGCGGTAGAGTGCTACAACTTCGTTGCAGAGCCAGATGATGAGGATGAGAATCCTCATAGCATCAACATTCTAGAGTCAGAAGGGACTCGCGATGTTGATGGACCAAAACTCGAGATCCCAGCTATCACAGAACCTATCAAGATTAAAAAGATCAATATTGGCACAGAAACAGAACCAAAGTTTTCCTCTATTGGAGACTATTGGGATGATGAAATAGTAGGACACATTGCAGATCTTTTACATGATTATCAGGACCTATTTCCCACCAAGTTCACATAGATGAAGGGAATAGTAGGAGATCTGGGAGTAATGCGGATCCCATTGAAAGAGGATGCTAGGCTAGTTAAGTAGTGTCCATAGAGATTGAATCCTAGCTATAAAGAAAAAGTTAAGGATGAGATCGATAAGATGCTAGCAGCAGGCATCATTGAGCCAGTAGAATAAAGTGAATGGGTTAGTCCCATGGTTGTGTAAGAAAATAAAACTAAAGGAGAAATCAGGATTTGTGTCGATTTGCACAAACTCAACGATGCATCACTTCATGATCCATTTCCGACACCATTTACTGATGAGGTTTTAGAAAACATGGGAGGACAGGAGGTCTACTCCTTCACTGATGGATTTTCAAGCTATCACCAGATCAGAATCCATCTAGAGGATCGACATAAGACCACCTTTGCGACAGAATGGGGCTCATTCCAGTATACGGTAATGCCCTTTGGTCTTAAAAATGCACCAGCTATCTTTTCTAGAGTAGTAGTTGCTGTATTCAAGGAATACATCCATAAATTCTTAGAAGTCTATTTTGATGATTGGACTGTATTTGGATTAATTGACAAGCATATAGGATATCTAAGGCTCATGTTAGAGAAATGTAGGCAATATCGGATTTCTCTTAACTTGAAGAAATGTATATTCTGTGCACCATTTGGTATTTTGTTGGGTCACATTGTTTGCAGACAAGGCTTGATGGTAGATCCCGCAAATATTGCCATAATTGTACATCTACCAGCACCCAACTCAATCAAGCAGTTGAGGACAGTACTTGGTCATACTAGGTACTATAGAAAATTAATCAAGGGTTATGCAAAGATCACAACACCTATGGAAAAGCTGTTAAAGAAAGACGTGAAATTCCTATGGAATGAGGAATGCCAGCAAAGCTTAGACACACTTAAAGAGAAGATGGTTACAGCACCCATATTAGTATTCCCAAATTGGAACAAGCCATTTCATGTTCATGTGGATGCGTCTAGCATCACACTGGGTATTGTCTTAACGCAGCCAGGAGAAGGGGGTATCGATCATCCGATCACGTACTCCAGCAGAAAGCTATCTACAACAGGAAAAGAACTAGACCACTACAGAACGAGAAGGATTAGCTATGGTGTATACTCTACAGAAGTTCAGACACTACATGTTGGGTGCCCCATTCAAGATGTTCACTGACCATTCCGCTTTAAAGTACTTGGTCAATAAGTCAATGTTAGGGGGAAGGATCTGTAGATGGTTACTTCTATTTCAGGAGTATGATTTTGAAATCATTGTAAAACCAGGAAGATTAAATGCTGGACCTGATCATCTATCGCAAATAGATTCAGGAGAAGAACCAAGTAATTTAGAGGATAATTTGCCAGATGTGCAATTGTTCTCCATCTAGATTGCAGATGAGTATTACGCAGACATTATCCATTTTCTCACTATAGGGTGGGCACCCGTTGAGTTCACTAGGAAACAAAAGAAACAATTAGTTGTGAAAGCAACAGAATTCACTTTGATCGCAGGACATCTATATAAGTTAGGTCTAGATGAAGTCCTATGCAGATGCGTGATGCTGCATGAGAAAGAGGCCATTATCAGAGAATCACACTCAGGCACCGCAGGAGGTCATTTTGCAAGAAAGCCGACTGCTCAGAAAATCCTGACTGCAGGGTTATGGTGGCCTACTTTGCACAAAGGCACTAAGGAATTTTGCAGATGTTGCAATATCTGCCAAAGGGTAGGAAAACCTTTGCGAAGAGATGAAATGCCGCTGCGACCACAGATTACGCTGCGAACATTTGACAAATGGGCTATATATTTTTTGGCCCCTATCAACCCACCAGGGAAACGAACTGGTGCGAGATACCTAATCACAGGAACAGAATACCTCACCAGGTGGGAAGAGGCTAAAGCAGTAAGGAATTGTGATGCTGTTACAACTGCACAGTTCATTTTTTAGAACATCATAAGTAGATTTGTATGTCCAGTAATTTTGCTGAGTGATCAAGGCACACATTTTTTGAACTGCACTATTAAGGCCTTGACGGAGGAATTCTAGATCCAGCACCATAAGAGCAATCCCTACCATCCTCAAGCTAATGGTACGGTGGAGGATTTTAACAAGATTCTAGAAATTGCCCTTACTAAGATCTGTAACAACCAAAGAAATGATTGGGACCTCAGGGTTAATGCTATATTATGGGCTTATAGGACTACATGCAAGAAACTTACAAGACACACACCTTTCAGCTTGGTGTATGGACAAGAGGCTATTATGCCTATGGAATATATTATTCCCAGTTTAAGAGTTGCTCAAATTATCAAGATAGCTGATACAAATACGATGAATGAAAGGCTAGCACAGCTACTTGCCTTAGAGGAAGATAGATTCATCGTAGGATTCCATCAGAAAGTGCAGAAGGCATGAGAAAAAGCTTAGCATGACAGACACATCAAGAGCAAGAGTTTTCAGATAGGAGACCTAGTTCTCCTGTATGATAGTAAAATTGTTAAGTTTCCAAGGAAGTTCAATATGCATTGGTCGGGGCCATATCAGATACAGTATGTTACAGAAGGAGGTGTTGTTCATCTCAGCAAACTAAATGGGGAGCTTCTTCCTACGTTTATTGATGGCAGTAGGCTCAAGATTTATAGTGATAGCCACTCCACCTCCCAGCCCTAATTTAGATAGCTTTGAAAGTGTAGATGTCTAGTGTAGTTGAAAGGAGTCATCGCACCGGGAATTAGTCTACACAGTTAAAAAAAATAAAAAATCCAAGTATGAGGAATCGTATCAGAAAATTTATGTTGTGCAAGTCATAGGACACTTGCGGAGTTCATACTGACACTTTGGTTCGAGACGATGCAGTGTGAAATCGCAGCAATGCGATGTTCCCCGTGCCACGTTGACCATTTTGAAAAGAGACAGAGGGCCAGTCACTTCACCTTCTGACAAGTAGTTAATGTAAATATGACCGGTATACGATTTGGAAACAGTATAATGATTTTTCCATATTTTCTAAATCTTTGACAAGACCAGCACCTGCACACAAGTTTCGAGGGAAATTTGATTGGATTTCAACAATTAATGAAGATCGAAACGACGGGTATTGTCTTGTCCATGCAATTAATACCACTGACGGTTCCAGCCTAGATGACCATTGCTGTAGAGATTATCACCTTCATTATAAATTCGAATATCATTCAGACATAAGGGTTATTTTTGTGATTTCTGACAGTTACAGAGAAATTTAAAGAGTTTTTCCTGTGAAGAGATAACCTAGTTACAGAGTGCTAGTTTTCCCCAATTTCGCAGCCATTGCCAGTTTAGAGTATTGCACCGAGTGGTCTCTGTCTGATATGGAGCCTTTAGAGGACATTGTGTAGAGATTCCAGCGTGGTGGCCTCAGGTCTGCTATGACGACACCGCCAGCATTAGTCAAGCTATGCTTGAAATGACACAAGAGTGTGTCGAAGCTATGAACAACGAAGTCGCAGGACTTCGAGTGAGATTCGCAAGGACTTCGTAGGAAGCCAAGGAGAAGCTACAGCAGGAGAAGCCAACTGTTAGTGTTAGGGGACTGCTGGAGTAGGGTCCCATAGCTACAGGAAAAGCTACTACATCGGGATAGGGAAGTCAAAGAAGAACAATACCTAAGCGACCGAGAAGAGAGAGCTCAACCACTGCACTTAAGGTAGTGGCGAAGATAGGAGGGCTCAGCTACCCTCATAAAGGAAAAGGAACAACGAGCCGAGGCATTGAAGATGAAGGACAGAAGTGGAGCGACCGAGGAAGCGATGCCCATACCCACGATCAGCGCTGGGAAGCGTGGAACACTGCAAAAAGTTGTGGTGTGATGGAAAGTGACAGTTCAAGTACAGATAGGCCGACTTTCACAGTTAGGGTTTTTGGGGTTACTGTTGGGACAGGCCCATAGTTTTGTAATGGTGAGACCTTTGGGATGCCTATATAAGGATGTAGTTTGTACTGTAAAAGGTTAGACAAGTGGGTAGCTGTTTAAACAGTTAGATAGTTAGCCTTTTGAGTGATTTAGCTAGCTAAGTGTCTCTAGTGTCTCAGTATTGTAAGAATCGAGCTCTGGTTCTGTTAGTCCATCTGTATTATCTTACTGTAACCAGTAGCCGACTCCTTGAGCATGTATGTAACAATCCACAGGGATTGAACAATCTGCAGGGATTGAGAGAGAGAGAGATAAGAAGAGTATATTGTAAGAGAAGGCAATATAAGAGAAGAGATCTAAGAGAGAACGGCTCTTGGCGGTGTGCGTGGAGTTTCCCAGAAAGTCTCAAGCTGCATATCAGGTTGTAGTGGAACTGTGTTTACTCTCTCAAGATATAATATAAAAACCAATTCCCGTGGATGTAGCTTCCCCCCTGGAGGTGAACCACATAAAATCAGTGTGTTGTGCGACTATTCATGTGACTGTGCTTTATTTATCTGTTATCTATTATTCATTACATGAACTTTACTACCGGTTAATGAATGAGTAAATGTATTCTATCTTTAGTTACAGTAGCGTGGAAGATTAACTATGAGTTGAATCTGTTAAGTTTTCTGTATACGAGTTCTCAGTACTTGATGCACGATAGTTGCAGTTACAGTGTTAAGTGATTTCTGCATATTAGTTTAGCAAGTTGAGCATAGTTGATGTTAAGTATATTAGACTATAGGAGTCTAAGTGAGGCTGTTTAGCTTAAATATTATACTAAGAGAGGAATCCTTTGGACCGTGAGAGTCATATTGAAGCCTTACCGTAAAGGATATCACAGTATAGAAAGGCGATATCACACTACCGGAGGAACTGCGGTGTGAGATATCGCAGGTTAAGAGCCGAGAAGAGGAGATAGTTTGCGCATCGCACTAGCATCGGCGATGCGATAAGAGATCACTCCCTCCCAGGACCAGCGAGTAAGAAAGGTCACCATCGCAGAGAGATCCCGCTGACTAAGAAGATTCATGCGAACCACCAGGATGCTACAGAACCTGAATGAGGACACTTGAGTCCTCAGCCAACCCATCCAAGATCACTTTGGGTTAGACTTCAGATCGTTCTACAGTCTGTCACCAAAAGGGGCAGTAAGCTAGGGGTTTTGTTGGTACATTAAAGGAAACCCGGGTCTACCTAGAGAGTCCAACAAAAGGTTCCGATGCTGGTTTTGAATAAGCTGACGAGCTAATGTTCCGTTGGAATCCTACTAAAGAAGAACTTAACCACTGGGTTGAGTCTAAGGAGAAAGAATTTTCTAAAAAAGAAAACAAGAGTCCTAGACTAAGTACAGAGGACTGGTTACAAAAACATATCTTCACTGACCTACATACGATATTTTTTACGACCTATGCAATTGAGTTGTATGACTGGTTATCAAAGTTGACTGATAAGAGTATATTCAAGAACAAAATAAACATTGTCTGGACACTGGAGCTGATTCAGACCATGAAAAGTGTTGATAATCCCACTTTGCGGGCAGTAGACTTTTGGCTTGTGAGTTTGCTGGAAGGCTTTGTTATAGAGTTTGCAGTCAATCAAAGAAAGAGCTTCAGCGAAGTAGAGAGGTACTTCTTCAAGGTATTCACGGTAAGTACCTAAGCTCTTTAAACTTGTCCATTAAGATGTTATTACATGAAAAAGGAGTAATTGATATAGTCTCAGATGAATAAGTAAATAAGTGTAATGTCAGACGAGTTTGAGAGTGACTTTGATGAAATTCGATGTACACGTAATGGTAAGAAATATAAAGTAGATATCAGATCTTCTCTCTTTGAAAACAGTTCAGACACTACTAGAGAACAAAGTCCAAGTAATATAGAGAGAACAGTAAAGGGTATGCCTTACCACCCTTATACCCCACAGAAAGCAACTGGGACTCAGAATAATCCCGTAGGAACTAAGTGTTCGCATGACAACACTTGATTTAAACTAAAAGATGACACTTGAGTTATGACACTTGCATGATGGCACTTGATTTATGATACTTGAGTTAACAACCTAACTAAGTGGTCTAGCATTTAGTTGAAGGGTGAATTCATCCTGAAGTTAGAACACAAAGATACAATATGATCATGATAAGGATTGCACACTTGTTTTGTAGGATTTGATGATATTAATGTGTAGAGTTGTTGTCTTGGGAAAGGGGAACAAGAAAGAATCTCGCGCGCAAACAAAGAAGGTGAGCTGCACACATGAAAAAAACAAAGGAATTTCACAAAGGAAGCAAAGGACCAGTGCAAATAGAATGGAGAGGTGCACGACGAAGGAAAGGAAAGCAGAGGAGCACGCAAGGAATAATGGCCGAAAAGCGACAGGTGAAAAATCCTGATCATGGTTGTTTAAGGCGGTGTAAGCCTGCAGCTACGCATGTATGGAGGGATATTTGTAAGTTAGGCCTGAGGAGCAACTGATGGTGACAGTTAATAGACTGCCTATATGCAGTCGACCCTATGTGGTCATGTAAAATCGTATAAATAGGAGGGATTCAATAGAGAAGGTTGCTTTGTAGTTGTTTTTGGTTAGTCATAACTATGTTAGGTTAGGTTTTCCAGTAATAGTTCATATGTTTAGTGGTAATCCACAGTGAAGGATTCCTATTTGCTGTAATGTTGTAGAGATCATAGGAAGAACCAAGAAGAGTCTGGTAGCGATAGGAGGCTGTTGGGCCGTGGATCTGGCTGCTGTGTGCGTAGACCGCTAGGAGTAGAGGTAGGGTAGAAGAGAAAACCAGAGAGCATGAGAACCATGAGTCTGAGTTGTAGAGACATATATTAAGATTAGTTTGTATCCTGCAGACTGCAAGGTGCTATACCCTTTTCTCATGCTAGATGAAGAGCACCTTGGTGGTTTTTCCCAGATGGATTTCCACGTTATCTATTGTGTTGAATGGATGATTGATGTGGTGAATGTTTATGTGAATGGTTGTTATTTTGTTTCTGAAGAATTCTAAGTGTTGATTAAATGTCTAATGTTGTCTTGTAATCAATAGATGAATGTTGGAAAGATTTCATTGAAACATACGTGTACTATATAATCTTGTGCGCTTCTGCCTTGAGTTGTGACTTGAGTCATAGGTCTATTGGTATGAGTTAGCTGCACCGCACATGTTGCGCTAGTTACGAGGTGGACAGAAGGGACAAGTTATGCATGATGACATATATTTGTGCCCAGTCGCACACGACTGACTCCTCTGTCCAACTATCCTGTTGCCTTCATTGAGCTCCTTCGATGCATGCCAAGGGACTATAATCTCTCGACAATCATGGAAACATGGTTTCGATGGTTACCCATCAAAGAGATATCTTGGGTGAGACTACACTTTCTTTGTAGGTGTTGCCGAAGGGGCTTGATCTATCAGGTCGGTATCTCGGGTATTTGTGGGGTTAATGGGCTGCGCAGAACCTAGGTCGTGCGAGTTAGGAAAAGTGCTCACCAAATGGTTCTGTTGCCGGGACCTTATTGATCAAATCAAGGGAAATGTTGTGGCACCCGACGAAGAAGGAGATAGAATATTGGTTGGACTCCAAAACACTAGAATTCGTGCAAGAAGAGAGTGCATGAACACGGTTGAGCACAGAGAAATGGATAGACGAGTATATATACTCTAATATTCATGAGATCTTCTTTGCTGAGTTCCCCATTTTATTGCATGAATGGTTGTAAAGATTGGCGACTAAGCAGACAAATTTTTAGGGAAGAGAGGCTATCTAGTGGAGTGATCAGTTGGTTCAGGAGGTAACTAGTGTAAGTAACCCTATTTCTAGAGCTGTTGATTTTTGGGTTGATAGTATATTGCATGGATATATTATTGAGTTTGTAATAGATACTATAATCTCATATAGTGAAGCCGAAAGAAATTTTTTCTAAGGACCCCGAAGAAGATACTTGTTACATATCAGTACCTGGATAAAAATATTTTCTATGAGAAAGGTATTTTGCAACTTAGTTGAGTTGTGTACCTAAGAAGGAGGATATGCTACAGATGACCTATTGAGAATATGGGAAGAGGTGAGTTGAAATGTTCCCGGGAAGAATAGAACCTGAAGTAGAAGTTGGAGTCTTAAGAAGTGGGAGAATATTTAGATCAGGAAAGAGAAGAAAAACCGAAAGGGGACAATGGAATCCTAGCTTTTTCAAGGGAAGCGAACATGAAATTCAGTCGTACGAAGATGAAGAGGAGGATTATAGCCCTATTTTGGAAGGATCAGGAGATTTTGAGGATTCTGAGGGGACTTCGAGGTTAGGACATAACTACATAACTCCAACAATATCACTAGAGGTAAGATCTAGAGTTTCATCCCTAAAAATAATGCTAATATAGGTAGTGTTAGCCCTATGACTAGTGTGCGGGAAGGTACTCCCCCTTTGAACTATGAACCAGAAAATCTTGATGCCAACTTAATGGCTGTGACAGATGTTAGATTACCCACATTCAATGGGAATGGAACAGAGGACCCAGAGTAGCATTGGTTCCTCTATGAAGCTGTTTGGATGGTATGGTTAGTCCACAATGCATACATAAAGAAAGCATAGATGATCACGACCTTGAGGGGTCATGTGCTAGACTGGTTCATGAAATCCTATGCCACACCAATCAAAACACCTCAGAAGACCCTTGAAGAGATTTGAGATACAATTATTTCTGAGTTTAGGAAACCTAAATTAGAGTCACAATGTATTACTGATATTAAGGAGATTAAGCAGGCTTTGGCATAAATAGTGTGGGACTTTGATCAGGGGTTCAAGACGCTGATGGCTAAAGTAAGTTTCCAAATGTCTGATGTGAAACATAAGGAGTGGTTTATTGCTACGCTGCTACCACACATCTGAGGTCCATTAATGCAAAAAAATATTGAATCACAAATATAAGCACTAGAACTAGCAATGAAGTTGGAGGAATCACCCATTGACGATGGTGCTGCGGGAATGGTGCAGATCCAATCACATTTGGCCAGTCTGACGATACAACTTTAAGACATTAAGAAAGGTAAGGACACACAAGAATATTTATGGTTCACAAAATGTAGGACGGATGGACCCACTAAGGATCACTATCCGACCTTCCTGAACTATGTTGCATCAGGTGCACCCAACCCATTAAATGGCCACAGCTTACCATGCTGTCACATATGCTGGTCAAAAGGCCATCACAATGAAGAGTGTTTATATTTGCAAAAAATTGTAAGTACCCCTAAAAAATTATTTTGTAAATTTTTTAAATCAGTAGGACATGACGAGAAAGATTGTAGAGCATATCAGCTCTTGAAAGACAAAACTGTCGACACCTACTTAATGAAAAATGAAGGGTTCGCTTAGACTGAACAGCCACAAGCCTCATATTAGCCTAAATAGTTCCCACCTAACCTATACCAACTGCCGTATGCACTTCAGCAGCTGTACATGTAACAAAATCCCTATCATACACACTACCAGTATAAATAGTACTCACCACAACAACCACACCCACAGGGAAGGGGTGGCAGAAACTTCAAAGGAAGAGGTGGAGGCAGAGGATTTGGGAGAGAAAGATGACAAGTTATGTGCTATAACTATGGACAACTAGGTCATTATTCTATATATTATTTAGAACCTGCGAAGACATGTTCACATTGTAAGGGGAAGGACCATAATATTGAACAATGTCCACAAGTAATCATAAAATGGCAAGCAAGGACCATTTCAGCACCTAACCCTACACAGAACCTGAGCCCAAACCCAAATGTAAATGTTCAAAAGATTTCAGCTAAACCACGAGACTTGAATATCGCTATCATAACTCAAGGAGGTGCGACGATTGGACCAAACTAGGATAAACTGCTAGAGCAACCGCAACCACAAGTGAGACCAGTGGCGCAGAAAAAGGAGCCAAACAAAAAGAATTATTCTGGGGTGTACAACTATAATTCATCATCCAAGAAGTACCATCGACCTCCATAGAAGTCAAGGAAATTCCTGAATGGTTTCAACACATATTGCAAAAGAAGGTTCCACCAAAGGTTAGTAAACTCAGAACTTTTCTGTCCAGACGTTTAACACTAATGCAAGATAAGGATGCTATTGCAGAACTGCAAGCAATTATAGAAGAGATTTTGTAGAGCCGCAACCTCAAAAGAAAGTTAACCAAGTACAAAAAAATTGTAAAACTGGCTGAGAGTTAAGGATGACTATGCAGATAGGTGGCTATGACATGGATTATATCATCTTTGATGTTCTAGTACACACCTTCTAAGGATGTGGTCTAAACCCATTTTATATAGGAATCCATTTATGAGACTATATGGTGCAACTTTCATGGCTAATATTTGTTTCTTCTTCATACTCATGCCTTCTGGTGCTTGTCCATCTTCTAAAAACTGAGCTATTTTTTCTAACTCTGCCGGGACTACTTCTATTCAAAATAAATGTGCATCAAGTAAGTCGTCTTAGAGTCCTGTCGGTTCCTCCCATGTGTCGATTCAGGATAAATGGTCGAGACCGAAATTTAGCGTAATTGGTCGGACAACGAATTCGAATTAAAATTCTTGGAATAGAAGTAGCCATCGACAAATTCTTCCATGGTGTAGAGGTTTATTTACGAGGTATTTTAGTGCTTGGTTATCGGTGTAAAAGATAAATGGATTAGCTAGTAGGTAGTGTCGGTATTTTTGTAGTGCGAAGACCATTCCTAATGCTTCTCTTTCTATTGTCGAATAGTTTCTTTCAGCTTTGCTTAGTTTTCTGCTACTGTATACTATAGGGTAGTCCATTTCATCATCTCCTCGCTGATTTAGGATTGTTCCTATTGCTAGGCCTGATGCATCAATGTGAACATGGAATTTGATTCACCAGTTTGGAAACCTTAGGATTGGTGCTTCGAATAGATTTATTTTTAGTTTTTCAAATGATATGTTGCACTCCTCTATCTAGTTAAACTTCTAATCCTCTCTTAGTAGTTCTTCCAGTGGGTATGTCATATCTGAATAGTGTCTTATGAATTTTCTATAATATCCTGTATGACCAAGTAGTACCCTGACTTGTTTTGGATTCATCAGTGGTTTTAAGTCGAGGATGATTTTTATTTTTGCGAAGTCGACTTTAATACCTTCTTTATAGACAATATGTCATAACAATATCCCTATGGGGGTAAAAAATATACACTTCTTGATGTTCAAAGATAGCCATTGGAGGAATTTTGAGGTCTAAAATGGGCCTCCTAGGGAAAATAATAAAATAATAGTTATTTCTTGTTTTTGGGGTGGTGGGGTCCATCAAAATTATGTAGTGTGGGTGATCATTGCATGCAGAATCAAATTTGGCATCCAAAAAGTTCTCTCAATCAATATTTGATTAAAAACACAGGGAGAAATGTCAAAAATACGAACAAAAAAAGTAGTTTTTTTTATGACAAATATGTCAATTCAACAATTATGGTTGACTCATTTTATTGGAATTCTATTGGTTCTTGATTTCCAACTCACAAGAACTTATTGTTGGCGCGTTTTCTTATAAGGCCCATTTTAGACCCCAAATTTCCTCTAATGTGGATTTGTCTGCATCGTTCCAGCATAAGCCTTAGCCATTTACAATGGTCTTTTAGTGTAGAGTATATTGTCCAATTGTCAAAATATACTGCCTTTGTTTTGTAAATATACTCCTGGGATGTTTTAACCACAATCCTTGAAAAGACTATAGGTGCATTTTTAAGTCCAAAAGGCATAACCCTGTAAGCAAATGAGCCAAATTCACATACGAATGTTGTTTTTTTTCTGATCTTCTTTGGCTATTCATACTTGATTATAACCTGAGAATCCATCTGTAAACGAATAGAATTAATGTCCTGCTACCTCATTTAACATTTCATTTGCATAAGGAGTTGGAAATGGGTCCATTAATGTAACTTTATTGAGTTCTCTAAAGTCGACACAGATCCTTAGCTTGGTTGGATCATGTTTCTTTGGTTGAACCACCATTGGACTTGCCCATTCTGATTGGTCAATAGGGTAGATGATTCTTGCTACAAGCATGTTATCAATCTCTTTCTTGACTATCTCTTTGTATTTATGAGCTAGTTTATATGGTCTTTTCTTGACAGGTCGACCATCAAGTTTAATGTCGATCTTCATTTCGACAATTTCATGTACTAGACCTTTGAGATCCTTATAGTATCTGGAAAATACATCCTAAAATTCTTTTAGTAGGTTTGTGATCTCTGTTGTTTGTGGTACATACCAGTAGTCTCCAATTTTTGCTATTTTTGGTCGATCATCATTTGATATGGCGACTTATTTGATTTTCACTTTAGCGTCTAACCATTTAGGAGATTTTGTCTCATTGATTAGTTGACTCCCTTATTTAAACTGTGAGAATGTAGTAGGAAAGACTGCTGCAGTCATTCAGTCAATGTCTTCCTTGTCGGTTGTCTCGACTTTGAGCACTGTGTGAATTGGTTTTGTTGTTTCAGCATGGTTTGATTTCCATCTAAAGATTTTCCCTTCCGAATTTTCATTTTTCATATATGGTCTTGTTGATTGTGGAATTGTCCCTATTTGTATATTGTTACATTTTATTGTCCATCAGTCGTCTTTTAGGGTTTTGTTTTCTGTCGGTTGTACAAATGCTTCGATATGTTTTGCAGTTTCAACCAAATTCTCATTTTGGGGTTCAAAGTTGAAGTCTTTGATAAAATTATCTTTGAGTTCATGCCATAGGAATGTTTCACCCCAAGCTTCTTCCATCTTGTACCATTTGTTTGGTAAGTCAGTGAGTGTTGATGGAAATAAGTGTGGCCATGTAAGTTCATCTTTATATCCAAGTCTTCTCCATTATTTTTCACATGTCTCTATATGGTTTTCTGGATCCTGTCCTTGGGTAAATATAGGTATTTGATCCTGGTTGGTTAACTTCTTTCCTCCAAATATTTCTACAAAATAATTCGAAGCTGTTGTCCATGTCTACAGTCTTGACTGATGGGTATCCCACCATCTAGCAGCTTGTCCTGTAAAAGTTTCTACTAAGCTTTGTAGTCGGCCATGTTCACCAATGTTCCTAGATACCTGCTCTACATGCATAACTGGTGATTCTCTTTCTTTATATTTTGGTATTTTGGTATTATTTATATTTATCGGTTTCAAGGTAGGATATTCCGTATTTTTATTCTCAAATATTTTTGGGATGATGGACACCACAAAGAATTATCTGACTGGTTTATTTTGTATTTTTTGAATAGTCCAGCATCCTCTTGCTTCTGTTTCATAGTTTTCAACCTCCCAATCATATCGTTCTACATCTGAATTGTATCCTATTGAGTCTTGGTTACCTAAGTAAAGTTCACCATATATATTAGGTTCTGTGTAATCTTCATTATTTTGTATCTGATATAGTTGTCAGATGTCAACTTCTACATCAATTGGTTCTGTCCAAGGTTCTCCTTTGGATGGATGGATAGGTATTATTACTTTTTGTCCATTCCCCTTTAATTTTATTCTTTCTTTGTCCAAGGATATCAAGGCTTTCATTTTTCTCCCCTAAGGTCGACCTACTAACGCTGGGAAGGAACTGGATCCTTCCTTAGGGTCAATAATTTCGAAGTCGACCTTGGTCGATATTCCTTTTATCGTTGTGTCGACATTTTTCCAAACTCTAATAGGTTCAATTAGGCCTTGGTCGGCTATTTTCAAGCATATGCTTGATTCACATAATCCAGGTCTGCCTAATTGTTCCCATGTGTCTCGAGTCATAATATTTACCTGTGATCCAAAATCAAGTACAACTTGTCGGACATGGTATCCTTCAATTTCCAGGTCGACGAGTGGGTCGGCATCACTTTTATCTTTTTGGTTTAAGCTGCAGATATTCTTTGTTTGTTTTTCGATGTTTTTGTTGTGTTTTATTTTATACAATAAGTCAATGAATTGCGATATTGTTTTTATCTTTTTGTACCAAATGTATTATCTCTTTTACTATATCTTATCGATTATCATCTTCTTCTTCATGTCGAGCAAATTCTCTAAATATATTTGTTGCATCTTTATATATTTTCTTTTATTTAACTGGGTCAGGATAAACATTATTTTATTTTATTTTACTTATTTGGGGGTTATCATTCCCAATTTTTTTCCCTTTTCGGGTTACGATATGTAAATTATTTGTATTGATAATATCATGTTTTTGTACACATGACAAGATATTAACATTTTTCTTTTTATTTATCTTTTCGAGCATAGTAGGGCAATCTTCTATGAGTGATCCCCTACTACACAACTAGTACAGAGATTTAGGTCATTCCTGTCCTTGTATGGACAGTCTGCATATCGGTGTCCTTCCTTGTAACATGTGAAACATTGGATGGGCCAACGTGGTCGGTTGTCTCGATTCCTAGAGAATCAACCTCGACTTCCATAGCCTCCACGTTAGTTGTCAAACTAGCGTTCGTACCGATGACCTTCGTACCTTTGATTATTTTGGTCGTTTTGTGCATTGCTTCATTGCTCATTGTTCTGTGCAACTATGTTTATCTGATATACTGCCTGATAATTTTGTTGATTCTTTAGATTCAAGTGATAATCAACGGTGTTATAATTTTTAGTTTCACAGATTGCACACCATGATGCTTTGCTTTTTTTCATGTTGAATGGGAAATATTTTGTAGTGTGCTCTCCATGCTCCTGGAAGATGTCACAAAAACATTTTGTTTGCACAAGTCAAACATCCTGTTGGCTAATATCCTATAGACAGTTATATTTATAATGTCCGGTCGATGATCATTTCGTGCACTAGATGTCCTAACTTTTAAGGTTTAGCTCTTTTAAATATTTCTGCATGATTTTGAGCTGTTCTTCTAGTCTATGATCTATGGGGTATGCCAGAATATATTCATCCATTTCTACTTGTAGAGATTTAGTAAGTGCATCCTCATAAGTTTTGAATGTATCCAAACTTATGTTCCAATGAATATTTTGTGACAGACCTGCAAGAAACCACTGGATTAGTAGTTGCTCATAAATAACATAATCCAATTGACTGAGAAGGTCTTTCCAACGTTTGTCGTAGTTGTGGACAATTTCTACTGATTTTTGTGATGTTGTCTTCAATTTCTTAGCTTCCAGATGTTTTGCATCTGGAGTTTTAAAAAATGATAAAAATTGCATTTTCACTTCTGCTTTAGTTTCTCTAGGGGTTCTTTCAGAAAAGTTCATAAACCATGTTAATGCTCTTTTCCTTAAGGCTCCAGCGAACTGCGCCATCTGTCTGGCTTCATCTGTAACTTGGTTTCCTACCATGTCGATTCGTAGATGAACCAATGTTGTCTGGGATCTTTGTTGCCCTCATATAGAGGGATGTGCGCTGATCTGTGACCCATGTCAGAGTCACTATCATTGTCTTATTCAGGAGGTGGCGGTGGTGGGGGTTGTGGTGGGGATAGTGGAGTATTTTGTTTATTCTTCTATGCAGAACTATTGTCAACAGAACTCTCATTTTCATCAGTCATCTTATTTGTCGTTTCTTCTTTGACAAGTAGTCAGTCGGGGTCAAATTCTCTTGGCGATGTCCAAATGCAATTATTGGTTTGCAGCTCCAAATTTTATCTATCTTTCGAAGCTGTATTTAGCAGGAGGGTGCTCCTTCACGTGTTGGGTAAATTTAGTGGGTACTTCGGTTGGAGGGTAACGCTTGAAGCGTGACCCAATTTCCTTCTTCTTGTTGATGGATAAGTAGATGCTTATCATCATTTCTCTCATCGTCTAGTCGGCTCCAAATACCAAATTCCCCAGCTCTTAGTCTGAGGTCCTCTTCGACATTGGTTTGTATCCTGTTACTTGGATTCGTTGGAGATAGAGGTATTACCTCCTAAGGAACTTCTAATTGGAGAGCTTCTCACTACTTTATCCACAAATATTATTCCATAGGGGATGCTTCTTCTTCCACACCTTATTCATGTCGGTCATGACCCGAATCTAGTGGATTTCTATATTGGTCTATCACCCTAGTACTCATTCCTATTTACAGTGCTATAGCTATTTCTCTTCTTTCTTCCCTTCTTTGCAGCCTCTTCTCTCTCTCTATTTTCTAAAAGTCCGCCGTACCTTTATGTGACACTATCCTTTCGATTTCCTTTTTAGGTCGACTTTTCATTGCTGGTGAATGGAATCTCTTTATTCGACTGGAATCCTCTCCACTTTACCCCAACATATGACCAACTACCTTCCCATTGCCTACCCGATGCTTTAGAAAGCTCGGATAGTTTTGTTCACTTGCTTAGGAAGTATCTTCACTCCCTTTTGGCAATTAATTTCTCCCACTTCTTTTGTTTCTCCGCCCAATTAGTATTTTGTGGCGGTTCACGTAGTAATGGATGAGGTTCAACGATATGACCCACTCCTTTTTCTATCAGGAACTTGAACAACAAGGTCAGTAAGGAACACAAGAAGTTTTCGGTGAGGTCTTTGTAGAATTTATTCTGGATAGTTTCCACCGAAGTTCTTTCTTTTATAGCTTGTTCCTCGTAGAATTCATCGGTGATCTTTTCGAACCACTCTGATAGGTTTGTTCTTCCCCCTTGAATCAGTTTGTCTAGCAGCTTTTGATCTTTAATCACTTCCATATTTTTCATCCAGGAGTTTCTTCAAAAGCTGGGGCACTGATTCTACAAACTTCTCATGAGTCTCGGTAAAGAACCTTTCTTTCACTTGAGCAGTTGTTAATCTATTTCTTCTTGCGTAATTTTGCAAGTAGTTTGCTATTTTACGCTCCCACCAGTCCTTAATCTCTTGTTATGATATCAACTGCTTGTATACATCTCAGACATGTACTACCGGCAATGGAACCAATGTTGTAATCTCACAGATCACATAGGGTTACCAATAATGCACATTAAGAACAGACATACATAACAAATACAAGAGACAAGAACAAGCAAGCAAAATAACAGATTATATTATAGTGAAAGGGTCCATACAATATAGAGAACTGAACCAAGTTCTCATATGGCTCAGCAGCTTAATATATATGAATTACAAACAGTTACAAATAACTACCCGTCGGTTCGGTTAATCGACATGACCTTATGTAGCCAACCTAATCTCTCATTAGTCGACTGATTGACTAAGTTGGCTATCGTTCAAGTTGGCTTACCGACTTGCTCCTCCAACATCTCCCCCACAAAAAAATGTTTCTTCATCCCAAAGAAATAGGGAGGTACCAAAAATGTCTTTGCCTATCCTAAGTAGTTATTTCTGTGTTTGATCTTCATGGGCTGTGAAGTCTGATGGATGGTCTTTTCTGCACACAGACTTTGACAATTGCATCAGTTTTCACTACGAGCTGATGTTGGAATGCCATCCAACTTTGTAGTATTTTTTAGATGTCGATGGTTAATGTAGTCAGACTTGATAATATCAACATCTTTTCTTGAATGGAAAATTCTGCTATCTTCTCCATGTTGGGACCAATAAAGTGGTCCTTTTCCTATGCTATCTGAAAAAGTTGTTTCATCTGCGGGCAGATGATTTCTAATTTTTCTAAACTTGGAATTGCTTGCTGCACCCATTGGTGTGCTTGTCGCTCGTGCTTTTGAAATTTGGTTGTTTCGAGCACTATTTGATTTTCAATTGTGCTTCTTCCTTCTTCCTTCTGTGCTTTTTCTCTTCTCAAGCACTTGGATTTCTTGTCGGGTTTGTCAAACTTGCTAATAGACTTTCCCATAATACACAGGCCAATTTCTTAGTACTTCTTCTGTAATGATCGACTCCTCCATGTGATCTCATAGTACCTTGTATTCTTCTGCAAAAGCTGTGTGCTGCTGTTTCAGCAGTCTAATTGTTTCTTCTTTCTGCTCTTCTTTTGTATCCTACCTTTGTGTCTGTAGTACTGACACCATGCTCTCAAATAGCTGATAATCCTTTTCTAATGGCTTGTCAGTGTCGACCTATGTCGAACCTGGTATCACAGATTGTATTAGGTTTCTGCATTTGTTAAGGAACTTGACTTGTTCTTTTTTGTTATTGTCGAGCTCCCTACGTCTGTTTTGGCTCCTTGTTTTTACTTTGATTGGCAGTGATTCCAAGAGTTGCCCTAATTCTCCATCCCTCAGTTTGGTTGGATCGATTGCAGTGGTTGACCCAAGTTGAATGATATGGACCATTGTCATCTGGCTTTGATGGTATTTCTTCTTTTTGTCTTTTTTTCTTTTGTGCTTTTGCTTCTCTGCTTGCTTTGGCACTTGTGTACCTGCAAGAGTCAAAATTGGATTGTCTGGTTGTTGGCTAGTAGTGGTCGATGGTATTTCTGGTTGGGTCGGTTGGATGACTGCTGCAGCTGGTTGTTCATCTGGTTGGTTGGATATAGAGGGTCCATATGCAGATGCAGTTGGTGCTAATGGTTGCAGTGGAGATGGTTCTGGTGCAGTTGGTTTGGGTATATGTTTTGGGCTGGGGGGAGGTGGTGATGGTTTTGGTGAATGGTTGGGTGTGATTGGGTTAGTGGAGATATGGTCAGGTGAGGGGTCGTGGGTTTGTGGGGGTGAATTTTCCCAAAGGTCAAAGAATAGTTCCTCGATTTATTTCATCCATATCCTCTCCTTCCTCATCTTCGGTCGATTCATTTACTGGTGGGTTGGGTTTGGGGTTGGTAAGAATGATAGATGTAGTCTGACTTGTGACAACTTCAACTTCTTTGTTGAGGTTTCTTTGGAATGTCGAACTTATAACTGCTACCATCCTCAGCCTCTGGAGTACTTGGCCAGGTTGGGGAGCAGGTATTCTAGATTCACCAACTTCGAACAAAGGGGATTTAGTGGACAAATTTTGTACCAACGTGAGTAACTCAGGAAATTTTTCAATATATGCCTGGAGGTATCTGTCGTGGTTGAATTTTTCCTTCAAGGTCTCTGACATAGCATTCTTACATATGTCGATTGGGCTTATGGAAGGAGGGTCTGGAATTAGTTCTTGTGTTATTTTGGTTGGGGATGGGGGTGGAGGTGTAGACATAAGATCCACAATATTTTCAGCCTTTGAAGTGTTTGTGCTTTTCACATTCTTTGGCCGACCTTGTTGTGCCCTGCTTCAAAAAATATATGGAATTGGGTTTTGATGGGAATTTGGATTGCTGCAGCATCTTCTCTAATGTCGCAGGCTATTGCTGCTAGTTCTTCCTCATCTTCTGAGGATTCTATGATGATAAGATTGTGCTTACCCTTCCCCTGCTCCTGATCTTGAGTTCTTTTTCTTTTTCTTGAGGCTGCTATCTCCTTCGACAATTTGCATATGTTTTCTTTGGTGATAGCATACTTGGGGTTTAGTATCTATCTCTCCCCCCCGATATTCAGTCGAGACAAGGATTTCTTCAGCTGGATTGGTCACCAACTGTTGTGTTTGTGTCTCTTCCCTTTGTACTATTGGAGGTTTGATTATAATTTCTAGTCGACCAGTGCCTTCTACAGGTGTTTCCTCTGACACAAATGTGCCAATATATAAGCTGAGCTCATAAGCTTCCTCCTTCTCCTGGTTTGTCAGCGGTTCTTCTATCGAGAGGTCTATTTCTTTTTCCCTCACTAGTATTGACAATTTTGTACCCATCTGTCGAGCGAACTCCTGAAAAATTTATTCGACTGTTGTATAATAGTTGAGGGTTTTTGACTTTGCTTTGGAGCCCTGTATGTACCACACCATGGTATGGTCGAGTTAAAGCTAGATGTGAGCAGTTTTGGGCAGACATCGTTGGATGTTTTGAGGCACCCTCCATCTGGTTGTGTGGATTTTCAGCTGTTGGAACCAGTTTTCTAACAACACTTTTCCTTTTGCAAGTTACTTCATTGTTCCATTCTGGGAGAAGAATTTGAATCTCCACATATGGAATTTTGTCGGTTCTTGAAACTTTTTGTCTTTGACAGGGCACAAAGAGTACATCACTATCCATATCATAAGGGATGGAAACCTTATGATCCCTCCTGACTCCTGGAATTTTTCATAGATGCCTTTGAGCATGTTGGTGACATACTCAGCCCATATGTATATTTATCCTGTGTTGGCAATGGCATCCACTGCCTCCAACATATCCAGTTTGAGGTCGCTTCCTCAACCTATCGGTGTAAGTGCAGTGGGTATGATTTTGGCCACTATTTGTGGCGTTTGAGCTTGTATTTGGCTAATCATTAGCCCTTTGGAGTTTTTTCATGATGTTGATCCTGTTAGCTCCTCTACCAACCCTTATTTGATCTTGGCTGGTACTGGTTCACCTTGGTTTGATAGACCAGTCAATTTGTGGATTACTTCACTGGAGATTTTGACTGGCCTGTTGAAGTAAAATTTACTATTGTGGTATTGGATTATGATAAATTTCACCGCTATTTCCTTCCTGCCTCCAAAATTGGCCATGAGTGATGCATTGATATAATTTACAATGATACTATGGTTGATTTTCTCTATAGCTTATGTAGGCCTTTTGTCGACATAAGCGCAGTATTTAACCTCGGCCCATAGTTTCACCCAAGAACTCTCCTGAACCTTAGTGTTCTTGATGAATTTGAGTCTCCTCATCAATGGTGTCTCCGCGGTCTATAGTTCTTTAGCCTTGGCTACAACTCTAGTTTGTTTAGGTGCCATATTGTCAGTCTGCTGGTCAGTTTTACTTCGGTGTTCTTGGTTTTCATTCGTCTGGTTGCTAAGTTGCTCTCTTTGTTCGAAATGCTATACATGATCCTTTGGTGGTTCAGTATTTATAGTTGATGCATTCAACATTTTTGTCGATGGGTGTATTAATGGTGGATGTGATGGTCCAACATGAACACTTGAGTTTGCACTAATGGTGATTTGATTTTGTTGTCCGTATTCATGAAGGTGGGATGGGACTTCCGAGGTCATTGGTCGATGTCAATTATGTGAGCAGTCGATGGTGTTATCTCGATGGGTGTGATGTCGGTTGTCGTAGTGGTGATTTCCTATCATACTGTTTTATGTTTTTCGATCCTATTTTAATTTTTAGATTTTCATATTTTTATAGCTTTTGTTTAACTGTTATGGTCGTTATATGTTTTTTTTTTCATTTTTTTGACTTGTTTAATTTGTGTACCGCTTTACTCGGACACCATTAACAAGTTTCTGAAATACTATGCCTTGTAACGTCCTTAGTCCAACTGATCCATTGGCATGTACTTCTTCAAAAACATAGGGTACCATCCATTCTGTATGTAGCTTTTTGGGTTTTCCTTTTACCCGACTATTGTATAGTAAGGCAAGGTCTCCTATCGACATGTTTTTATTTTTGATGTTTCGGTCGTGCCATGCCTTTTGTTGTTGTTTTTGGATTTCCTAATGTTGTAACATGATTAGTCAGTGTTCTTCAAGCTTACTTAGTTTCAATCGTCGGTCCTTTCTTCCTTGTTCGACATCGACATGTAAAATTTCTGCGATAATAGGTATCTGTTGTTGAAAGTGTAGAGGAACTACTGCTTCCTGTCCATAAACTAGTCAAAATGGTGTTTGGTCGGTTGAATGCTTATATGCTGTTCTGTATGCCCATAGTACTGCAGGTATCTTTTCATCCCAGTTGTCTTTGTCGGTGTTACATATTTTTGTTAATCCTTTTGTTAATGTTTTGTTAAATGCTTCAATTGATCCATTCGACTAAGGGTGGTAAGATGTACTCCGATGGTGGTTGATTTAGAACTGATCCGTTAGTGTTTTAATAGTTTTATTAATGAACTATGTTCCCTGGTCACTCGTTAGGGTTAATGGACATCCAAATCTGGTAATGATATTTTCGTAGATAAACTTAGCAGCTATCTCGTTGGAACATGTGTCGACTAGTTCTGCCTCTGCCCATTTGGTTACGTATTCGACTGTAGTTATTATGTACCTTGCACTTGTTCCCTTTGCTGGTATGAGAAATGGTCCTATGAAGTCGATGGACCAAATTTCAAATGTCAAACTTGGGTTTACTGATATCAGAGGCATTTTTGTACTAGGAAGAGGTCGACCCAGCTGTTGGCATCTGTCACATTGGCTTACAAAATATTTGCAATCTTTGTGAAGCGTCCGCCACCATAGCCCTGATTGTTGGATTTTCTTTGCAGTTGTATCTGATTGGAAATGTCCTCCTGTAGGTCCATAATGTGCTTCATACATAATATTATCCCTTTCATGTTCTAGTATACACCTTCTGAGGATGTCGTCTAAACCCATTTTATATAGGAATCCATTTATGAGACTATATGGTGCAACTTTCATGGCTAAGATTTGTTTCTTCTTCGTACTCATGCCTTCTGGTGCTTGTCCATCTTCTCAAAACTGAGCTATTTCCTCTAACTTTGTCGGGACTGCTTCTATTTGAAATAAATGTGCATTCGATAAGTCATCTTCAACTCATGTCGGTTCCTCCACTGTGTCGATTCGGGATAAATGGTCAGGACCGACATTTAGCTTACCTGGTCTGACAACGACTTCGAATTCAAATTATTGGAATAGAAGTAGCCATTGAAAAATTCTTCCATGGTGTATCTGTTTATTTACGAGGTATTTTAGTGCTTGGTGGTCAGTGTAAAAGATAAATGGAGTAGCTAGTAGGTAGTGTTGGTATTTTTGTAGTGCGAAGACCATTCCTAATGCTTCTCTTTCTCTTATCGAATATTTTCTTTCATCTTTGTTTAGTTTTCTGCTACTGTAGACTATAGGGTAGTCCATTCCATCATCTCCTAGCTAAGTTAGGATTGCTCCTATTGCTAGGCCTGATGCATCAATGTGAACATGGAATTTGATTGACCAGTTTGAAAACCTTAGGATTGGTGCTTCAACTAGATTTCTTTTTAGTTTTTCAAATGATATGTTGTACTCCTCTGTCTAGTTAAACTCCTGATCCTCTCTTAGCAGTTATTCCAGTGGGTAAGTCATATCTGAATAGTGTCTTATGAATTTTCTATAATATCCTGTATGACCAAGTAGTACCCTGACTTGTTTTGGATTCATCGGTGGTTTTAAGTCGATGATGATTTTTATTTTGGCAAAGTCGACTTTAATACCTTCTTTACAGACAATGTGTCCTAACAATATCCCTATGGGGGTCAGAAATATACACTTCTTGATGTTCAAAGATAGTTGGATTTGTCTGCATCGTTCTAGCATAAGCCTTAGCCATTTACAATGGTATTTTAGTGTAGAGTATATTGTCCAATCATCAAAATATACTGCCATTGTTTTGTAAATATACTCCTGGAATATTTTAACCACAATCCTTGAAAATACCGTAGGTGCATTTTTAAGTCCAAAAGCCATAACCCTGTAAGCAAATGAGCCAAATTTACATACGAATGTTGTATTTTTCTAATATTCTTTGGCTATTGGTAATTGATTATAACCTGAGAATCCATCTGTAAATGAATAGCATTCATGTCCTGCTACCTCATTTAAGATTTCATCTGCATAAGGAGTTGGAAATATGTCCGTTAATGTAACTTTATTGAGTTCTCTGAAGTTGACACAGATCCTTATCTTGGTTGGATCATGTTTCTTTGGTTAAACCACCATTGGAATTGCCCATTCTAATTGGTTAATAGGGTAGATGATTCCTGCTGCAAGCATGTTGTCAATCTCTTTCTTGACTACCTCTTTGTATTTATGAGCTAGTTTATATGGTCTTTTCTTGATAGGTCGAACATCAGGTTTAATGTCGATATTCATTTTTCCCATTTCATGTACTAGACCTTTGAGATACTTATAGTCTCTAGCAAATACATCCTAAAATTCATTCAGTAGGTTTGTGATCTCTATTGTTTGTGCTTCAGACTAGTAGTGTCCAATTTTTGCTATTTTTGGTCAATCATCATTTGATATGTTGACTTCTTTGATTTTCACTTTAGTGTCTAACCATTCAGGAGCTTTTGTCTCATTGATTAGTTGACTCAATTCTTTAAACTGTGAGAATGTAGCAGGAAAGTTTACTGCAGTCATTCGGTTGATGTCTTCCTTGTCAGTTGTCTTGACTTTGAGCACTGTGCGAATTGGTTTTGTTGTTTCAGCATGGTTTTATTTCCATATAAAGCTTTTCCCTTTCGAATTTTCATTTTTCATCTGTAGTCTTGTTGACTATGGAATTGTCTCGGTTTGTATATTGTTTCATTTTTGTCGGTCAGTTGTATTTTAGGGTTTTGTTTTCTGTCGGTTGTACAAATGCTTTGATCTGTTTTGCAGTTTTGACCAAATTCTCATTTTGGGGTTGAAAGTTGAAGTCTTTGATAAAATTCTCTTTGAGTTCATTCCATAGGAATGTTTCAACCCGAGCTTCTACGATATTGTACCATTTTTTTGGTAATTCGACGAGTGTTGATGGAAATAAGTGTGGCCATGTATGTTCATCTTTATATCCAAGTCTTCTCCATTCTTTTTCACATGTCTCAAGATGGTTTTTTGGATCCTATCCTTGGGTAAATATAGGTATCTAAGCCTGGTTGGTTAACTTCTTTCCTCCAAATCTTTCAACAAAATAATTCGAAGCTGTTGTCCATGTATGCAGTCTTGACTGATGGGTATCCCACCATCTAGCAGCTTGTCCTATAAAAGTTTCTACTAAGCTTTGTAGTCGGCCATGTTCACCAATGTTCCTAGATACTTGCTTTACATGCATAAATGGTGATTCTCTTTCTTTATATTTTGGTATTTTTGTATTATTTATATTTGTCGGTTTCAAGGTAGGATATTTCGTAGTTTTCTTCTCAAATATTTTTGGGATGATGGACACCACAAAGCATTGTCTAACTGGTTTCTTTTGTATTTTTTGAATAGTCCAACATCCTCTTTCTTTTGTTTCATAGTTTTCAACCTCCCAATCATATATTTTTGCATCTGAATTGTATCCTATTGAGTCTTGGTTACCTCAGTAAAGTTCACCATATATATTAGGTTCTGTGTAATCTTCATTATTCTGTATCTGATATAGTTGTCAGATGTCAACTTCTTCATCAATTAGTTCTATCCAAGGTTCTCCTTGGGATGGATGGATAGGTATTATTATTTTTTGTCCATTCCCCTTTAATTTTATTCTTTCTTTGTCCAAGGATATCGAGGCTTTCATTTTTCTCCCCCAAGGTCGACCTACTAACGCTGGGAAGGAATTGGATCCTTCCTTAGGGTCAATAATTTCGAGGTCAACTTTGGTTGATATTCCTTTTATCATTGTGTCAAAATTTTTCGAGACTCCAATAGGTTTAATTAGGTCTTGGTCGGCTAGTTTCAGGTATATGCCTGATTCGTATAATCCAGGTTTGCCTAACTGTTCCCATGTGTCTTGAGTCATAATATTTACCTGTGATCCAAAATCGAGTACAACTTGTCGGACATGGTGTCCTTCAATTTCCAGGTCGACAAGTGGGCTGGCATCACTTTTATCTTTTTGGTTTAAGCTACAGATATTCTTTGTTTGTTTTTCGATGTTTTTCTTGTGTTTTATTTTATATAGTAAGTCAATGAATTGCGAAATTGTTTTATCTTTTTGTACCAAATGTGTTAGCTCTTTTACTATGTCTTGTCGATTATCATCTTGTTCTTCCTGTTGAGCAAATTCTCTAAATATATCTGTTGCATCTTTATATATTTGCTTTTCTTTAACTGGGTCAGGATAAACATTATTTTCTTTTATTTTGCTTATTTGGGGGTTATCATTCCCAATTTTTGTCCCTTTTTGGGTTACGATATGTAAATTATTTGTATTGATAATATCATGTTTTTGCACACACGACAAGACATTAACATTTTTCTTTTTATTTATCTTTTCGAGCATAGTAGGGCAATATTCTAATGAGTGATCCCCTACTCCACAACTAGTACAGAATTTTAGGTCAGTCCTGTCCTTTTATGGACAGTCTACATATCAGTGTCCTTCCTTATAACATGTGAAACATTGGATGGGCCGATGTGGTCAGTTGTCTCGATTCCTAGAGAATCGACCTTGACTTCCATAGCCTCCACGTTGGTTGTCAAACCGACGTTCGTACCGATGAACTTCGTACCTTTGATTATTTTGGTCATTTTGTGCAGTGCTTCATTGCTCAATTTTCTATGCAACTGCATTCACCTGATATACTGCCGGATAATTTTGTCGATTCTTTAGATTCAAGTGACAGTCAGCGGTTTTATGATTTTTAGTTTCACAGGTTGCACACCATGATGCTTTATCGTTCTTCATGTTGAATGGCAATCTTTTGTAGTGTGCTCTCCATGCTCCTGGCAGATGTCACAAAAACATTTTGTTTGCACAAATTGAACATCCTGTCAGCTAATATCCTATCCAGAGTTATCTTTCGAATGTCCGGTCGATGATCATTTCATGCACCAGATGTCCTGACTTTTAAGGTTTAGCTCTTTTAAATATTTCTGCATGATCTCGAGCTGTTCTTCCAGTCTATGATCTGTGGGGTATGCTGGGATATATTCATCCATTTCTACTTGTATAGCTTTAGTAAGCGCATCCTCATAAGTTTTGAATGTCTCCAGACTTATGTGCCAATGAATGTTTTGTGACAGACTTGCAAGAAACCATTGGATTAGTAATTGCTCATCAATAACATAATCCAATTGGCTAAGAAGGTCTTTCTAGTGTTTGTCGTAGTCGCAGACAGTTTCTCCTAACTTTTGTGATGTTGTATTCAATTTATTAGCTGCTAGATGTTTTGCATTTGGAGTTTTAAAAAATGATAAAAATTGCATTTTGACTTCTGCTTTAGTTGCTCCGAGGGTTCTTTAAGAAAAGGTCATAAACCATGTTAATGCTCTTTTACTTAAGGCTCCAGTGAACTGTGCCTTCTATCTGTCTTCATTTGTAACTTGGTTTTCCTCCCATGTCGATTTGCAGATGAACCAATGTCATCTGGGACCTTCATTTCCCTCATATAGAGGGATGTGCGCTGATCTGTGACCCATGTTGGAGTTGCTATCACTGTCTTCTTTAGGAGGTGGCAGTGGTGGGGATAGTGGGGTATTTTGTTTATTCTTATGTGCAGAACTATTTTCGACAGAACTCTCATTTCCATCGATTGTCTTAGTTGTCATTTATTCTCTGACAAGCAGTCGGTCAGGGTCAACTTCTCCTGTCGGTGTCCAACTACAATTATTTGTCTGCAAATCCAAATTTTATGTATCTTCCAAAGCTGTATTTGGCAGGGGGGTGGCCCTTCATGTGTCGGGTAAAGTAAGTGGATACTTCACTTGGAGGGTAATGCTTGAAGCATGACCCAATTTCCTTCTTCTAGTTGACGGATGAGTATATTATTATCATCATTTGTCTCATCGTCTAGTCGTCTCCAAATACCAAAGTCACCAGCTCTTAGTCTAAGGTCCTCTTCGACAATGGTTTGTATCCTATTACTCATATTCATCGGAGATAGAGGTCTTACCTCCTGGGGAACTTCTAATTGGAGAGCTTCTCGCTGCTCTATCCACAAATATTCTTCCATAATGGATGCTTGTTCTTCCATGCCTTATTCATGTTTGTCATGACCTGAATTTGGTGGATTTATCTCTTGGTCTGTCACCGTAGTACTCATTCCTCTTTGTAGCGCTATAGATATTTATCTTCTTTCTTCCCTTATTTGTAGCCTCTTCTCTCTCTCTCTCTCTCTCTATTTTCTGAAAGTCTGCCGTACCTTTATGTGACACTTTCCTTTCGATTTCCTTTTTAGGTCAACTTTTCATTGCTGGTGAATGATATCTCTTTAGTCTACTAGAATCCTCTCCACTTTACCCCGACATATGACCAGCTACCCCCCCATTGCCTACCCGATGGTTTAGAAATCCCAGATAGTTCTGTTCACCTGCTTAGGAAGTATTCCCACTCCCTTTCAGCAATGAATTTCTCCCACTTCTTTTGTTTCTCTGCCTAGTTAATATTTTGTGGCGGTTCGCGTAGTAATGGATGAGGTTCAATGATATAACCCACTCCTTTCTCTATCAGGAACTTGAACAACAAGGTCGGTAAGGAACACAAGAATTGTTCGATTAGGTCTGTGTAGAATTTGTTCTGGATAGTTTCCACTGAAGTTCTTTCTTCTATAGCTTGTTCCTCGTAGAATTCGTCAGTGATCTTTTCGAACCACTTCGACAGGTTTGTTCTTCCCCCTTGAAT
This sequence comes from Pseudotsuga menziesii, assembly GCA_001517045.1. Taxonomy (NCBI): domain Eukaryota; kingdom Viridiplantae; phylum Streptophyta; class Pinopsida; order Pinales; family Pinaceae; genus Pseudotsuga; species Pseudotsuga menziesii. Next base: position 122,288 of record LPNX011114441.1, read on the forward strand.
CAGTTTGTCTAGCAGCTGTTGATCTTTAATCGCTTCTAGATTTTTCATCCAGGAGTTTCTTCAAAAGCTGGGGCACTGATTCTACAAACTTCTCATGAGTCTTGGTAAATAACCTTTCTTTCGCTTGAGCAGTCGTTAATATATTTATTCGTGCGTAATTTTGCAAGTAGTTTGCTATTTTACACTCCCACCAGTCCTTAATCTCTTGTTCTGATATCATCTGCTTGTATACATCTCAGAAATGTACTACTAGCAATGGAACCAATGTTGTAATCTCACATATCACATAGGGTTACCAATAATACACATTAAGAACAGACATACATAACAGATACAAGAGACAAGAACAAGTAAGCAAAATAACATATTATATTATGATGAAAGGGTCCATACAATACAGAGAACTGAACCAAGTTCTCATATGGCTCAACAACTTAATATATATGAATTACAAATAGTTACAAATAACTACCTGTCAGTTCGGTCAACCGACACGACCTTATGTAGCCAACCTAATCTCTCATTAGTCGTCTATCATTCAAGTCGGCTTACCGACTTGCTCCTCCAACAGGGACAAAGATACGTCGATCCTATTTATAATGAGGGATAGGGTGACTACCTTGATCATATCTATAATGTAACAAATATGCAAGAAGATTATACCAATCCAACAGTAGATGGAAACCTGATCTAGAGATGTGAAAGTCCATGTACATCTGACTCAGGTGAGGCTTTAGAGGGTTGGAAAAATAGATTACATGAAGTCTCTATGAGAAGGTGTGCAAGAATTACAAGGTGTGTGCGATGGGTGGGGACTGAGTCAAGGGAGATACCCACCTATGAGAGTTTCATATACACTTTGGAAACGACACCTGAAACCTAACATACCTCTGTAGAGCTACCACAAGGAGTCCAATAGGTTGCATATACAATTAAATTTACGGATGAGCACCCTACAGTTGACGCTATGCTTCAGACAAGAAAAGGGACTATTGTTTAGGAGATTCCTAACAAAGAGGCTAACTCCTACCAATACAACACAACTATTTAGCAGTGTAATATAACCAGAGACCCAGATGATGATTCGAGTGATATCAGTAAACCAAAATCAAGGGGCACACAAGAATTAGAAGGAATCAACATCTCAAATGGTTAGTTCCTCCAACCCCTAAAAATCAAGGAAATACATTTCAGATCGCCAAAGATCCCAAGGTTCACCAATAGCTGAGATTATTGGGATGCTGAAGCAGTTGAAAATATCACAGATGTACTGCAAGAATATAAGAACCTATTCCATACTAGCTTCATAGAAATGAGGGGAATAGTAAGAGACTTAGGGGAGATAAAAATAGCCCTACGGCTGAGTGCTCAACCGAGTAAGCAGAAACAAAAGGCACGACATGATCAGTATATCAGGGTTAAGACATATAAAGAAGGAATACTTGTCTTATAGTATGACAACAAATGGTTCAATCAACCGGACAAGTTGAAGACACAATGGGTAGAGCCATATAGGATTGTGCACATTACTGAGGAGGGCGCAGAAAACTTCACAAGATTAAATGATACCCATGTCATGGGTATGGTGAATGACAGTTTCCTAAAGCCATGCTATGACATGCATGAAAAAAAGGAGCTGAGAGGCCAAAAGACGTAATCTGGTCTGTTGTAGAGTTGCGACAAAACCATCATAAAACCACAAGAAACAAGATGTGCAAGAATCAATTCGCCACATAAACTTAAGAATGGAGAATGAAGCGAGGAAAAAGTGGGAAAATTAAAAGGTCGATTAGTACGACAGACAAAGAAAAAGCTGCAAAAGGATGCAAGAAGCGGGAATGATAGGCTGGTCGACATGAAACTACGAATATCTGACAAGGATTCTGCCAGCTGTGACAGCTATGTGACATTAAATTGACCCAGTATGAGGAGCTTGGAAGCGTACTTTTTGATCCCATCACCCATCCTTGGCATATATACCATAACTATCCTGATAGGTACAACTGAGAAAGCAGCTCATAGAAATTACTGCAGAAAGTGTCGGCAGAAGTAATCTAGGAAATTGATTAGACTTTGAGCTTCTGTTAAATGATGATTGCAAAATGATGAATACCGCAAATATTCGAATTCCTGATCCAACACTCTGTTACACACAGTGAAAACCAGAGCCACGTGATTACAGAGCTAAACCCTAACATCCTTGTTCAATTACACCGACGTCCATGGTAATTAACATCCCTAGTGACAGTGAGGCATCAGACGCCATGGTTATCACTGGTTTCCCCATTGACAAGGAGCAAGAAATATAATCATATATGGTACAATAACCACAACAACAACCAGAAACTCACCCCATGGAAAGAACATGTAAACAACAAGAAGATATCAAGAAGGAAGGCGTGCTGCCACAAAGAAAGCCGGAGACAGAGCATGTTGACCCCAATTTCCCATGTTACATTCGGCCAAGGAGAACTGATGCATAGGAGGGGGACCTCCCAAAGAAGGAGATGACCATTCTAGTATCCCTAAGGATCCTAATGATGTCACCTTGCTAAAATATATCCTGCCTGAGCTGGCTAGGTTGAAGTTCCAATACTTTGACACTCGCTAGCAAGAAGGACTGTAGATAATAGGCTGCATGGTAGCCGAGCAGTCCGCCACAAGTGACGCCCAGGTACTCAGGATAAGGGATTGGGACAAGGGACTTGCCTGCTCAGGTCTAACCAACATGCTGCTCATGCCACACTTTGGCCATATCATACAAGTGAATACGTACATAAAGTAGTTACTAGTCTGCTTCCACAGAGGATTCCTATGACTAGATTAGCCATATCTGGTCAATGCTAAGTTAATTTTAAGAATCCCTGGCCTCCCAAATGAAGGCGAAGATATTGCCACATGGTTGACCAAGCAAGATGGTAACCCCATCAAGCAGAAGCATAGCCTTCAACGAGCGAGCTGAGGCTACTTGATTAGGCCCATCTAGGACCAAGGCATGTGCATTGCAGCAAATATCCTCTCATGTAAGATGTCCACAAAATGATACCCACTCAATGTTCCATAGCAGTGGTGGATATAGCATATTTATGTGCATTAGGTGGAAATTTCAATTGGTCACGTTACCTGCTGAATGTGCTCATAGACGATGTGCTACAGGCCCAACACAAGGAGGCCTACAAATTCCACTATTCCTAGCTATTGATCTTGATTTATTTTACTATGGGGTAACCTACCAGAATATGTCCAGATGGATGTCCCACTACCTTACCTTGGGGCAAGGTACCAAAACTTGTGGGAAGACAAGGTAGACAATGATCGCCAGAAAGATAATGACATTGCATTCTTTTTCCATGGAGAGGCACTGCGTGAAGTTGTCTGGCAGTCCCACAGAATTCTGGCTACGACGGTACATAGGTATGCTGCATTCATCAAGTTTTAAGTTCATGCACATACTATAACCCTGCTGTCAATAAGGGACCCACTAAATCAAGTGCACCATGTAGAATTCATGATCATAGATGGGGATGTGGATGCAATTATTCATCTTTGGCTGAAGGAGTGGTGCGGCCCACTAGAAGAGTCACTACCTGAAGGGCAGAATGCAGAGGAACCACTGCTTCACCATGTTAATGGTGAAGAACATGAAGGTGATGACAACTAATATGATCAGTCATAAGAACACAATGAGGATGATGATAATATTGATGACTCATACCATCAGGCATCAGACCGCCCACCAAGTCAAGACCATGCATAGACACAGATGCATCCACAATAAGAAGAGGACCACTCATCTCGTAAGAAGCAGAAAGCAGAAAGAACAACGAAAAAAAATACATTGAGTGAAGATGATTTGTAGGAACTTACCAACGCTGTTGCTAAGGTCGTGCAAGATAACTTCGCTAGTCTAAAGATCCAACAAATAAACATTGCTACTTAAGTCGAGGGGCATCTAAATAAGTTGATAGAGGCCATCCAAGATGTCAAAGATATAATGGAGGCCGAGACATATGGTGTTGATCCTAGTATTCCACTAGTTACACCAGCATTAGTGCCGCCAATCAGAGTGGTAATCCAGAGGCAAGAACTGGAGATAGACATAGAGGAAAGCATAGGTTCTGATGATAATAATGCTTAGATAGACTTCTCCAAGCTATCCTTGGAGGAATTCTATAGCATTCAGCAGGAATCCGCGTCCGAAATTTGGTTAAGGGAAAATTCTGTTGCTTACCAGGCAACAAAACAACAGAGGAAGGAAAAGCCACGCAAGGTCCTATTGAAGGAGAAAGAGCAAGAAATGCAGGGGCGCATCACCCTTCTTGTCGAGAAACAATAGGAAATACTAGCACGTGAGCAGAATCACGTCGCATTGGTGAACTCTATCAAGAATTCCATTGCATCATTCCCACCAGAAGTGGGCCAAGAAGACGAAGACTCACTGGCTAAAGTGACCAGGCTCACAAAGATGATGTAGTGTCTTAGACAGCAAGTGAAGGAGCTACAAGATAGGAAGATGCCAAGCACACTGCCAGAGGTGCTTGCGGAAAGAAGAAGATCAGTGTATGAAGATGTTGGGAAAATCAGAGAAGGTGAAACCCTCTACGCGAAGGCTGCAGATGCTGTCCCTACCATTTGGGGAGTGTTGCTCGAGGATGAAACTGTTGAAACAATAAGACAGCATGTACAAGAAGCAGATGAGAAAATCAACGCTGCCAATGAGGGAATGATAAAGTTGACCCTCCAGCAAAAGGTTTTCAAAAATGCCGAGATCAAGAGACTACAACAAGAGCTATAGAACCTTCATGAGCAAGAAATGGCTAGGGAAGTTGAGGTTGAGGCACATCAGTTGGCATCCGAGCGACTCACAGACATTATCTAACCTCTGCAGCAAAAAATTCAAGGCATAATACAATCAATAGAGGTAGAGTCCTGGGAACATGTCCATTCAGACCGTGTTGAGCAGCTGAATGCCCAAGTAGAGGAGGTTACAGGAGAAGTTGCAAAGGTTCAACAAATGGTAATGACATTCCAGGGCAACGTTCATCCTGCTGTGCAGCCTAAGCCGGTGTTGGAAACTTAAATATATGCAAGGAAAAAAAGCCGAAGCACCAAAGAAAATAAATAATTTTTTTGAGGAAACCAATAAGAGAGGCATCCCCAATGCAACGTGCATAGAAACATGAATTTGCGTGGAAAGATAAAATTGCACACAAAGAAGAAATTGCGTAGAAATAATAAATTGCATAGAAAGAAGAAGTTGCGTGGAAAGGATGGTGCACTTTAAACCCACCACCAAACTAGTTATGAGACAAATGGTGGGAGGTCCCAGATAGCTGGTAACCACTGATAGACCATTAAATGCATAAAGATTCCACAAATATTTGGCGCTTGCGACAAGAAATTTCCCTAGAAAGATAAAATGTGGGAAACTCTGTGATGGTAACTACCCATTACATCAATATTAATGATGACTGTCAGTACGGAAGAATGACAATTCTGTTAATCATAGCAAATATGGAAGACGGATTTGTTACACCAAAGGAAGGTCTTGTCCTAATGATGCACTTAGATAAGCCTACACGGTAGGAGACCCGATGCTTCTCCTATAAGACATGGGCACCCCTAGAGAAAACATCACTTAGTCGTGCTGCTTGAGCATCAGTTACAGTTACAAATGGGTTGGGGTGTGTCATGGCGAGCATCCTTGTGGGCTAAAGAAATTGCTGCAGCCTTCAGTGTGTCGGGTATCTTTGAAGACAAAAATAAGAAATATGGCAATAGTCCACAACTTAATTAAATCTAGCTAGAAGTATTTGGAGAAGTCATCCTTGGCTATTTGTAGTTCAGTAGTTTACCACCTTTGTCTATGGCACCATAGAGGACTCTGGTAAGGACTAGAGTTCTTTCCCAATTTGACGAACTCTGCGGGGTAGAACCAGAGTCCTTTCCGCATTTGACAAAGTCTGCAGGGTTGGCGAGCATGCTCATTTTCTAGCAATACAGGTGGGGTATCCATGTGTCGAGGGATTGGGGAAGGGCTACATGGCCAGTTAATACTTGTACTCTATGCTGCTCAGGTGAAAATTGTCAAAGTTTGGTGAATCATTCACCTCTACCACCCTCGCTTACGACGATTTTCTAGTTTTCAATATGGACAAGTCTTCAAAGTCCATATCTATGGAAAAAAGAGTGGTGAAGAGCAAGATGAAATCGAGGAAGAACAGGAAGAGAAAAAGCCATAGCAAGAATGCGTAAAACCCCAGGAGTCTGAGAGAGGCAGAAGAACTAAGGCCACTTGGATTGCTGTGTCAGAATGGGACACTAGCCACCCTTGGTGAAATTGGAGGCGGACTATGATAAGATGATGAAAGAGTCCCATAGCAAAGACAACATTATTGTTGACTGGGATGTTGGTCCAAATAAGAAGCACATAAATTACTTTGTCTTCCCAAGCGAACTCAAAACTTGAACCCTCCATTACGAGTCTTCCGATGGTGCCAAGAAAGAAACTATATCAGTGTTGTAACCTAGAAAATATTCTAAGTATTGAAAGAATCCGTGGTGCAGAAAACCGCTGAAAACAAAATGTTACAAAGGCTTCCGTATAGGTCATGCCCCATCATATGTCCCTTGCTTCATGGCTTGGGATGAGACACATGTGAGTGTTGGGGGCCTGTTGGCATGGGAAAGGGGCACAGGGAAGAATCTCATGTGAAAGCAAAGAAGGTGTGCTGCACGTGCAACAGAAACAAAGGAAGGTCACGAAGGAAGCAAATGACCAATGTAGATAGAATGGAGAGGTGCACGGTGAAGGAAAGGCAAGTGCAAGAGCACACAAGGAATAACGGCTGGAAAGTGACATGTACAGAATATGGATCATGGCCGTTTAAGGTGGCATAAGCCTGCAGCTACACATGTATGGAGGGATATTTGTAAGTCAGGCTGATAGTGTCTCATGTTAAGTCATAATCACCACAGTTGTAGCTTGAGGAGCGACTGATGGTGACAGTTAACAGAGTTCCTGTATGCAGTTGAACTTGTGTGGTCATGTAAAATAGTATAAATAGGAGGGATTCAATAGATAGAAGGTTGCTTTTTAGTTGTTTTTGGTTAGTCATAACTGTGTTAGCTCAGTTTTTTCGATAATAGTTGGCTGTTCAGTGTAATCCATGGTGAAGGATGCTTGTTTTTTGTAGAATGCTAAGTGTTGCTTAAATGTCTGATGTTTTCTTGTAATTAGTAGACGAATGTTGGAAATATGTCATTGAAATATACATGTATCTATCATCCTATGCACTTTTGTCTTGAGTTGCGACTTGAGTCGTAGGTCTATTGCTATGAGTTAGCTACGCCATACAGCTTGCACCAGTTACGAGGTAGAAAGAAGGGACAAGTTATGTGTGATGACATGTATTTGTTCTTGGTCACGCACGACTAAATCCTCTGTCCAACTATCCTATTGCCTTCATTGAGCTCCTTGGATGTGCACCAAGGGACTATAATCCCTCAACAATCACAAAAAAATGGTTCCGGTGGTTACCCATCGAAGAGATATCTCGGGTGAGACTGCGCCTACTTCACAGGTGTTGCTGACGGGGCTTTCTCTTTGGGGCCAGGTATCTCAGGTATTTGTGGGGTTAACGGGCTATGCAGAACTTGGGTCACGCAAGTTAAGAAAAGTGGCCAACAGGAGTGAATTCAAACGTGAAGGCATTCACTATTTTGTGCATGACCAAAAACGACGAATTGGTTTTTTGTTGGATATACTTTTGGGTTTTTCTCTTAATCTATCTTCTCTATTGCACTAATATTGCACCAGCTGTAGTTGATGTATTATTCTCATTGTAAAGACATTCTCTACTATCTATAAATATACTAAGGAATATTTTGCTGGGGTTTTATCCCTCAAGTTATAGAGGGTTTCCCTAGGGTAAATTCTGTGTCATTTGTGATTATTTATTCTTCTAATTATTCATTGTTTTCAAGTACTACCATGATATCATAATTAAGATAAAAAATTCAAAGTGGTATTAGACCACAGGGAATGAAAGAGCTAAGTTTTGTAGTCAATATTGAGCCTATGTTGATCCTAAGTGGTATAAGTTGAGCACAATACTTGAAGAATAATGGATTCAGTAAGATCAAAAGAGAGATTTGAAGGAACTTCAAACTTCAAACTTCAATACTTGGAAGTACATGATTCTAAATATTTTGGAAGAGTATGATCTATATGGATAAGTATCCAATGTTGTTGAAGAGCCTACTACTAATGTTGGGTGCATTTCTTTCAAGAAAAATCAAGTCAAATCAAAGGAAATCATTTACCATTTTGTGAAATACATTTTGATGTTGATTATCACTCCATTGAAGACTACAAAGGAGTGCTTCCACACTTTGACCAATATTTATGATAAGAAGGCTCCCACTCAGAAGAGAGACTTAAAGAACAAACTTCATAATTTGAATATGGATAAGGATGAAACTATTGCTTCCTTTTTCACAAAAAATATCTCAAGTAAGAGATCAACTCTTGAATATTGGAGTAACTATTGGTGATGACGATATCATATATATTGCCATCGATGGTATTCCATATTCATAGGAGACATTCTTGTGCTCTATAAACGGTCAAGAAGTGAAACCAAACTTTGAAATACTTTGGCATGATTTCCTACAAGAATAAGGGCGAATTCAATGAAAAAATGCTTCCTCCAAAGAAGAGAACCTTTCTCTTACAACATGGATTAAGAGAAGAAATAAATCCTTTTCTCAAAAGAAGTTTCCTCATCAAAAGGAAAAAGAATACAACAAGAAATTTGATAAGTCTAAAATCAAATTCTTCGACTGCAATAAGAGGGTCACTTTGCAAGAGATAGTCATGCAAAGAAAAGAGGAAAGTTCAAGGGTAGGTTTCATGCTTCTACTTTTACATAACATGAACCTATAAGAAATAATTCTTCCAATAATCAGTAGAATAGGAAGGAGTAATATATTGCATCATCTCTATATTGATCCATTACCACTAGTGCTGAGACATAGATGGTGGATAGTGGCACATAAAAACACATGACTAGATATAGGATCATTATCACAGATATGAAGGAAAATAAGTTCTCATGTCAGGTGGAGCTTGGAGATAATACCACCTATTTGATCCAAGGAGTTGGATTCACTTATTTTCAATTGAATTCAAGAGATGTACTCGGTGTTGAATAAATTTTGTATCTTCCCGATATACAGAAAAACCTTCTATTTTTTTTAGTTCTAGAAGATAAAGGTTTCAAAGTAATATTTATGGAAAATAAAGTGCTCTTGTGGCAAAAGAATTTAAACCTGAATTATGTAGTTGTAACTGGAGTTATCCTAGGGAGGTTTCCACAAAGTTCCTAGAAAATTCATTAAAGAAATGATCCATGACATAGTCAGCCTTTGTGAACCGTGTCATAGGAGGCTTGTTCATCTTCATTTAAATGTGCTACCTATATTATCGAATACGGTAAAAGGTATGCATGTCTTTCAATATGAACATGATGGTATTTGTATAGGTTGTGCTCTTGGGAAGAACATCAAGAAGGGATTTCCAAGTAGTACCAAAATATCCAAAAATATATTTGAATTGATCCATTCATATCTATGCGGTCCTATTCCAACACCATCCTTGAGTGGTTATCTATACTATGTGCTTTTTATAGGTGACTTCTCTCGCAAGTCTTGGATATATTTTATGAAGGAAAATAGTGAAACTTTCAACAAGTTTCAAGAGTGTAAAGAACTGGTCGAGAATCAAATTGGAAATCACATTCATGCTTTGAGATATGATAATGGAGGAGAGTTCAAGTCTCATGAATTTAATGATTTCTTCCAAGATGCAAAGATAAGAAGACAATTGACTATACCTTACAACCCCTAGACGAATGGGGTTATGGAAAGAAAGAACATGACAATCTGTGAGGCTGCAAAATCTATGATGTGTGATTAGGATATACCCACATCCTTATGGGGAGAAGCCTCCATCACTGATGTTTATATTTAGAATAGAATCTCTCATGTTATCGTGAGAGAAAATATTCTTGAATATGTTTTCACTGGTGCAAAAAAAATGTTGGAAACTTGAATATTTTTGGTTGTCATGTCTACATTCATGTACCAAAAGAGAAGAGGTAAAATATGGATCCATATGGAAAGAAAGTAACTTTTGTTGGATATAGAGAATCCTCCAAAGGGTATAGAATTTATGTCCTAGGACAATGGCACATGAAGTCAACAAAGATGTAACTTTTCATGAAGAGGATGCCTTCAGGAACTCTAAAGAACTTCAATGTGATTCATATATGGAGGAGCATAAAACTCCCATGATGGAGGATCCAGGTTCTGGTTCTCTTCATTCAAATGTTGAGAGGAAGAATATATAAGAGTCCTTAGATCCACTTGATCCTGAAGAGATACTAGAATTGGTAGAAATATTTCTTGATGAAATTTGTTGGCAGGTGGTTTTGAGGAAGATAAGCCGCGCAACACCAAGGGAGATGTGCAATATTGAAGATGATGCGCAAAACCAAAGATGGCACGCAAGGAGGAAAAGTCAACAAAGTGTTGGCTTGGTCATGATTTTGTAGTAATTTGCCATAGTTTTGTAGTTTTGGTCCAAGTCAGTTAGGAATTTGATCAAAGTGGACCATTTTGTAAAGGGCGCAAGCCTATAAATAGGGATAGGAATGTAAAGTTGAAAGATCCCTTAGGCGCTTAGGTGATGAAATCTCAAATATTATGATGAAAATTGAATTCTGCTTTATGGAAGATTGATGTTTGTTTTGTCACAACTGTGAAGATGTTTTTGAGAACCTATTTTGATGCGGAAGTAATATGACATGACGAAGGTTGATGGAAACACTGTGTTTAATGTCTTCTTGCTTTCCCGTGTTGAATGATGTAATGTGAGTGAACCAATACTGTGGTATGACTGATCTTTCTGAATGATGCAATGTTTCTGTGTTTTAAATAATTTTATGGTGATCGATATGTTTATGAGTAATTGTATTGTTGCGATATGAATATGTTGATGCGATCTGATATGAATTCGTAATAGTAAACCTTTGTCTAGATTTCTGAAGTAACATTGTGATAGTTAGATAACAGATCCACAAACCATTCTTCTTACTATAGAAACGTGGTTCTAATAGCTCTCCCTCGAACATCTTGGGTGGGACTTCATCTGCTTTACAGGTGTTGCTGGAAAGGATAAAACCTGTTTGGGCCAATGCTCAGGGAGATCGCTAAGTTAAGGGTGTCGATAGAGCGTTAACCCCTATTGACAAATATGTCAAAAAATGGTTCCGTTGCTGGGACCATAGTACGAGGAGAAGGAGGATGTGTTGTGGCATCCAACTATAATAGAGATTCAAGATTGGTTCAATTAGAAGGCTCAAGAATTTGCAGCGAAAGATAATCAAAGTTTGAGAATAATGACAAAAGAGTTGCTGGGAAGGTACCTCTATTATGATATTCATGAGTACTTCTTCTCTAAGTTTTTGATCATCTTGTACAAGTGGCTGGCGCATTGACCTATCGAAACACAAATTTTCAAGGAGGCGAACCCACTTGCTGGACCCCAGAGTTGATCCAGTAGCTGTAGGAGGTAGACAACAAAGCATAGAGGTCTATCGAAGTGTGACTTGATAGCATCTTGGAAGGATACATCATTGAGTTCGCAGTTGACACAGTCAAGTCTTGTAGTGACATGGAAAGAGAATTATTCAAAGGACCAAGAGGTAGTTTTCTGTTATCTTTGTAATTGTCGATTAAAATGCTCATTTCCAAAAATGGTATATTGAAGATGAACTTCGACGAGTAGAGCCCTAGTGTGCGAAGGTTGCGGGTACCATGGAGATGAGGGTTGGATGGAATGATATGGGGTAGATGGATGGGACTTATTACGAGACTGTGAGGGAAGTCAAGTAAGGACACGGTTTTCTACGAAGTGGGGAAAGGTTCTGACAAGAGAAGAGGCAGAGTACCGAGGAGATTCCTGCTATGACCAAAACAAGAATCTACAAGAGAAGATCATAAGGGACTCAGAGACTGTACATCGATGAAGGAGACGACTAGGATATTCTCAATCCCGAGGAAAGAACAACCCAGAGAAAAAACTTACCCACACCTCTGTGCACTGTGCCGCACTCAAGAAGAAATACTATCTCAACACCAAATTGTCCGACGTGCCATCATCACTAACAATAGTGAATCAATGAACGTAGGAAGAAGGCCCAAGATGGTAGGCGATGGTGTGAACTTACCTCTGTTTCATGGGAATGAAACTGAGGATCCCAAACAAGAATGGTTTTAGTGTGAAGCAGTTTGGACTGTCAAGCAAGCTTAGGATGATGATGTTAATAAAGGTCAGTTGGTGACAACTTTTTTAGGGTCGTGCACTAGACTGGTACATGAATTTTGTAAAATTTCCCACTGGGAACCCAACAAAGACTCTGGAAGAAATAAGAAATGAATTAATCGAAGAGTTCAGGAAGCCCAAATCTGAGTCGCAATATATCATAGACCTAAAGGAGATCAAGCAATATCCAAATGAATCGGTCTGGGATTTTGATCATGTTAGTTTTGTACCTAGGGAAGTGTTTCCCTAGTGACTTTTGCCTTAGTCACTTAGAAAGGGGACATAAAGTGACCCTTGCATTAAATGACTTAAGTAAAATAATTTAATTTGAATTTAGATCATTAAAGTCACTTTTTGATAAATTTAAGTGGGTAAGTGAAATTAATATTTTAGAAATAAAATATGTGCATTTAATTTCAATCGTTGATCTAATATAACATTCATTGTTGTGTAACACCCCGGTTTCGACCCTGTTTGCATTAAAAGATACATGATGTATATATTGTAATTAATCGTGGTGAGGAGCTAAAGGAAAAAGCCCCACCATCGATTTGGTTGTGCATGTTTCAGCAATAGGGATAGTTGCCAATGGTAGCTCATGCTATCCGGCACATTATAGTTTGGCATCATGTAAATACGCACATCAAATAAAATAAACCACAACCAGCTATGGTAGGGAAACGTTAAAAATGAAAAGGGCATGATTCCAAAGGATAAGGGTGGGGGATGTCAAACCTTAGTCTATGGGGGGGAACCCATGTGTTACCACCTTGTTTGATTTGCCATCTTCCCTTGTCTCATCCAACCACTTTAATGTCTTGTTGGGTAGTTGAGGCAGTTATGGCTAGGAGTGGAGTGTGGCAAGACTGTCAGTCCTTTCCCATGCGTACACTCCACCAGCGAGTTGACCTCACGTTGGAAGCAACCTCCACTGGCATTCTCTCCACGACACCACTCTTCTCGGGTCTGTTCGTTCGTCACGATTGTCTGTTCATCCACGCGCATAGGCCATGTCTGTTTATTCTCATGCAGGGACGTGCAGGAGGAGACCGGTTCATCTTCCTCACGCAGAGCTGATGAGCTGGAAGAGCGGCCTCAAGGGCACGATTTTTGCTATGTATGTGACATAGCCATGGTTTTAATCCATGATTTTGGCTTGCTGTTGGTTTAACCCATGATTTGGGTTGTTGTCGTTCTTCCCCTGATTTTTGGATGTTGTTGAGAGTCCGATTTTCTTCTTCCATTTCGGACTATGTGTGGGTTTCTTCCATGTTTTTCTTGGGCTGCGTCTTTTTTGCTTACGCACAGGTTGAGAGTTGTTGTTTCCCCATTTTCGTTCGTGTAACTTTCTTCAGTGTTTGCGTTGAGGAGCAGTTTGCTGTGGGCTTTTAGATGTTGTATGGTCATTGACTTCCACATCTGTTGGTTGAGTCCTCCCATGTCTATGCTGGGAGTTCTGCTTCTTATCCATTACGGACTATGGGTTGTTGCCATCATTCATTGTGGGGTTGTGGCTGTTGATGTACCCTGTTTTTGGGTCACTGTTGAGTTGTTTTGGCCATGCTAGGGCCAAGAACAACTCTGAGTTGTCTTATGGCTTGAGTTGTGTTTCGCCTCTTGGTTGGGATTGTCACCTGGTTGTCTTTGCCTTCTTCACAGAGTTGTGAATGGGTTGTTTTGCTACGGTATGCAGTGGTTGGTATTCAAACTATTGTGAGTGGGATTAGAGGCTGGGTATGCATGAGAAGACTAGTGTTGAGGCCACCATCTTGGCATTTAGCCTTTGCTAGCTCCTTGATGACCTGGTAAAACCCTACTGTGTGGGTTTGGCTGATTGGAAAACCTTGGCTATGTGTAAGCCTGCATTGACCCTTGTTCCTTGAGGAATCATTCCCAGCTCGGGGGTGATAGTGTTGCTGAGAGATTGATGAGCACACTGGCCTATGGTTGGGTGGAACGTTGCAGCGACATAGCTGGTTGCGGGGCGATTTCTTCATCAAAAGATAAGTACTCCTGACTATTTCATCTTTGTAATTATATCTACTGTTTCATGAGAATGATGAACATGCTAAATGCTGGAATGTATATGTTTGCTTCCGCTGAATGTTGAGTAACCATGCATCCTTGTATGTTTTATGCATCTTAGTATGTATTATGTTTAAGCTTTTATTTCAGCATTGATATCTGTTCATGTTCATGGGGCTGTTTTCCCATATGATTGGTGTTAGTAGTGTCCTCTTCATCAGTCGAAGGGTCGGGGATGTTACAGAGTGGTATCAGAGCTCATGTTGCAGCACGGGCCTGAATGGACCACAAAGATGTAGGGATAGAAGCAAGATTTCTTTCTGCCCAACAGAGATCAGAAGTTGATGATAGAAGACTTCCACAAAAATTTGCCTAAGTGTTTGAACTGTCGGTTCATTGGAACACTTAGTGGGAAGGACTTCCAATGTAGGGGAAGATCTAGGCAGAATCTTACCCGATGGAGGACAGTTGGAAGGAAATTGTGGGAAAACTTTCTAATTTTTCATCAGCCGTTGGCAGAACTTAGTGGATGTGGGAGCCGCAGTTTCAGTGAAGATCAGCCAAAGGTCGCTGAAACGCCGACTTGATGTAATTAAAGAAACATCCGATATTGACTTTTGGCATCAATGAAATTTTCTACGTGTCGTATATCTACGACTCGCATAGCTACGTGGTAATTACTTGCTTATCTAAGTTTGTTTAAACGCATGATACTGCCACCATCTCAACTTTGGGTAGGTTTTTAAAGCACATGGATAAGTCCTGGCCGATGTTGTTGCACACAGGGAAGCAGGAATCCCAATTGTACTACTAGCAGTAGATACAGCATGCCTACCTTTCTTCTCTGCAACAAGTCCCTTCAACCAATTACCCTATGGCAGGTATAAATTGCATATCTAAGTTCTACTAGTTAGTCTCTATAGACAAGCCCCTTAGCTTTAGCCTTTAGTTGAACCGCATCGAAACCGGGGAGCCATGCCATACTGCCTGAGCCACCATACTGACTGCCTGAACCCACTGATTATAACCGCTGTAGATGCACTCTCAATGGAAGAAGAAGTGTCGTGTTCAGGAAGAAGAAAAAGAAGCCCAGTAGATGCTAAAGCATAATTACATATATAATAGGCTACGCTGGGTGTACCCTTTCCGGTGCCATAGTTATTGCCGTCCCCCGCTCCTTGTCGTCTCGTGCCGTAGCGTCCCGTGTTGGGTTAAGCCACTCACAGAATCAAGCCGTTCACAGCACAAGCAACTCACTTCACATAGAATCCGTTAACAGAAGCCACCATTAAAAGAAAGCCATTCACACAAATAAGCCTTTTACTGCATGCACCTAGCCTCTCGCTGTTTCATTTTACTCTCTCTCTCCTACCTGGCCTGCCTGGTTTGATTCTCCCAGATCCGTTTCCATGTTCCTCCCTAGTTATTAAACACTCCCTACCATCAAGCAAGCCCTCGGTTCTTGGACCATCCAGGTTTTTGTTTCCCAGCAAGCAGCAGCCAGGTTCGTCTCGCGTTAAAGCAAGCAAGGCGTCAAGTTCTTCCTTCATTGTAAGTTTGCAAGAATAAATAGATAGGGGTCTCAATCGAGAGACAGGTAGCATTGAGAAGATATCAGGGATATAGAATATATCTAGCAGGTATCAATCGATCTCTCAGTCAGGCAGGTCAGAAAATAGAGGAGTAGCTAGCTCTAGATAAGAGATCAGCTAGATATAGATAGCCAGGCAGCAAGAGATATACAAGCAGTTAGCAATATAATTTTCAATATAAGGTCTCCGGTCAAAGAAAGCAGCAGTAAAGCGGCGGGTTCAGGAAGCTCAGTCAGGTCTAAAGGATGGGTGGTTTGTTTAGTCAAGCGAAGCATCATCGTTGGGTATTTTCATGTAGCCTCGTCACGGTCTAGCCTAAAACGGTTGGTTATTGTAAAGAAAGATGCATCCTTATCCCTCTATACCTGGCTTTAGATACTTTAGTTTATCCCACCGTTTTTAGCTATTAGTATAATTTGATTCACCATCTAAGCTCATTTTCAATATGGGCCCGGTCAAATATATTTGGAAGACTAGTTGTGTGTAGTAATTGCATAAGTAATTCAATCCAATCCTGCCAGTTATTTCTTCTCCCAGCCCAGCCCAGCCCAGCCCCGTCAAGTTCGTCTCCAGTTTGCAAGAATCGATACAGGCTATAGATACGGGTAGCAGGGTCTCTATCAATCGATCAGATTCTGGGTCTCCGGTTATTCATAGCTCTTGTCGAGCGAAGCGTTCTTTCTGGAAAGCAAGCTCTTCTAGGTTTATTCGCCAAAGCTGTGTAAAGCGCACGCATTGTCGTCAGGTCTAAATGGAGAGACTGGTATCCAATTGATCTCTCAGGCAAGTAGTTCGTAAGGTTGAAGGTCAGGTCTTGGTTCGAAGATCAGGTCGCTAGGTTGATGAAGGCAGTTCATAAGGTCGGAAGGTCTCAATTAGCGAGCTATCTCCTGATGCTTGCTTTTCAGACTTGACGAAAGAACCCAAATAAGCTAGTTGAATCCCTGATCCTAGAATGGATTCCAATAATGTGAATAACATTTGAAAAGAGGCTATATTTGGGCAACGACTAAGGAAGATGCTTTATGAACCTTAGGCTAGACGTTTTGCTAGAGGAGAGTGTTGCGCTCTAACGGGTTGGCTAGGATTTACGAATGAATCGACTATTCACCTAGGAGGGACAGGAGGGTGGGGCCCCGGGCTACCCAAATAAATTTTTATTTATTAATGAATATTGTAATTTAAATAAGTTTATCTATGATCGGATGGATGGTTCAATTTCTTTTTGGTTCTTCGCCTTGATGCTGCTATAACTTATTTCAATCCGCTAAATGAGAAAGAACCAAGAGAGGAAGGAGAATGAAGACCCCCATAAATGAATACTAAATAAGAAATGTACCCTATAACGCACCTTACGAAATAAATAAGATAGGTAGGCGCCCCTCCCCCTCCGCTATTTAGGAGGAGCGGGTTCGTCCCTCGCCCTTATTGGGTCGGGCAAGCGACAAAACGTACCTCACCTCCTTCAATAATTCCCGAGAGAATAAAAGAAGGACTTACAGAGGATATAATATCATATATAATGCAAGGTACCATATACAGGAGCCCTATTAG
>LPNX011114446.1:0-86849 GCA_001517045.1 Pseudotsuga menziesii
TTTGATGTATTATAGAATAATGAACCTACAAACCTTATGTTATATGTGGAGTGTACACCAACTTGAAGAATAGAAGCATTATGTCAATATTATGTTGGCACTATTTTTTTGGTTTCCAATATCACGCACACGCTTTATATGTACATAACGCGCACGCGTTTTATTCTTATATAACGCGCACGCGTTTTATAGTGTTAATTCGCACGCACGTTTTGTGAAATTCAAATTTTTATTCCCTCCAAATGATAAGGCCAAGCCTCCACCCATGCTTTTGTGGAATTCCTATGCCTATGTGTCTGCTTTGTACTTTGCTTCGGATTCAACAAGCATGTGCCTTGGAGTATGATAAACCATGGCAAATTCAGCATTATATCCATATTTTCAATATGCTCATGTTTAACGATTCGTCTGATTGTGCTGCAAACCTCCATTTTTTATGATATTTTAGAAACAGATATGGTTTTTTTTGCAGATTCTAAATATGTAAATTTTAACAAGAATACATAATTTTTTCTATTTTTTTCTTATTTATCTTCTGTCATCACTCCTCAACTCAAAAAATACACTGGTAGTGTTTCTTCTATAACTTTTTCAATTCTTGATCACTTCAAACAAAAAATTGTATGGTGCACAAGTAGACACTAACCTCTACATTCTATCAAAACTCCATTTCATGATTTTTGCATTAAGACCTTCAAAGGCTGCACCCACAAAACACGTACCATTTTCGAGGTTTTCTCACTTAGACAATTATAAAAATATTATAAAATTACTAATTTAATTTTTGAAAAATAATGCCGCACTAGTGCTATGGGTTCTCTACATGGATGTCAATTTGTGTAGCTTGATTCGATCATTTAGGCCCTCAAAGGTTGCACCCACAAAAACATATACCTTATAATTTCCCTGAAAAATAAAAAGTGCCTGTTAGGAAAAATGAAATTTGACATAGCTATGCAAATTTTCGATACATAAAAGTTATATATTCGGAAAGGTGATTCAAATTCCTACATTTCATGTTTTTTACTCAATGCAATATATTTTGCATAAGTATCTCAAAAAATCCAAGTAAGTTGAGGGATGCCTGATTTTTCAGGTTTCTATTGCATCTAACGCGCCAAAAAGGTCCATCATCTTCTTGCACTCACCCAAAAACAAACTAAATTTGGGGAGATTTATATATTAGAAGTTAGGACAAGGAGGGGGAAAATAAGTTTCAAACTTTTAGAGATTGATCTCATCACAATAGAATTTCTCAAATTTAAGAGAAATACTTTTCAAATATACTTATATTTTTTTATATTTTTATCGAAGTATATTGTTATTTCAAGGTAGTGATAAAAATTTGAAATGCAATGTTGGTCTTTACAGTTTCTTTATGTTTAATGTTTGTGTGTTTGTGTATTTACAAAATTTGATATATATATTTATGGTTGATGCTTGAACTTCATATGTATGCTTGTGTATTTATAATTTGTTTCAAAGTTCATGTATTTACATAATTTGATATGTATTAATGGTTGTTGCATGAATTTCATATGTATGATTATGTATTTATAATTTGTTTGTGTTGGTGTGTTTACAAAATTTACTATGAATTCATGGATGTTGCTTGAATTTCATATATATGATTATGTATTTAATTTGTTTGTGTGTATATTTATAAAATTTGATACATATTCATGATTGTTGTTTGAATTTCATAGCTATAATTGTGTATTTACTTGTTTGTTTGTGTATTACAATATATTTTGAATATTTATAAAAAATCAATATAAATTCATGATTAGGTATAATAATGTTTTTTATTTGGATTTCATTTATATGTATAGACACTTCTTGCATTATAATCTCATAATTTTAAAAATATTTAAATATATTTACCGTCAAAAAAATTTAGACTTTTTATCTAATTTTTAAAAAAAAGTTAACAATCAACTAAAATATTCAATATATTTATTTTATAAAAACATTTTATATAGATTAAATTCAATTTTAAATTATATATCTGAATTCTTGTGTTAAATTTAATATGTATTCATGATTCTTGTTTGAATTTTAGATGTATGACTGTATATTTATAATTTTTTGAGTGTGTTTGTGCATTACAAAATTTAATATGTATTCACAATTGTCATTTTGAATTTCATATGTATAAATGTTTATTTCCCAATAATTTGTCATTAATTGTATGTTTACAAATTACAATTTTTTTCTTTATTTATCAAAATTTTATGTGAATTCATGACTTTGTATAATAATATTTTTTATTTTAATTTTATTTATGTACATATACATGTATTTACACTTCTTACACTAATTTGTTTTAGTACACATAATTTTAACAAGATGTGAATATATTTAATTATAAAATATATTATATTTTTTATTTAATTTCTAAAAGTTAATTTAATAATTTTAAATAAAATATTCAATATCTTTATTTTATAAAAACATTATATAAATAAATATAAATGATTTTATCTTAAAAAAAAATTTATGATAATTTTTTAAATGTTTCATAATTAAATTTTAAATTATATGTATACGTAATATTTGTGTGTTAAATTTGATTTGTATTCATTATTGTTATTTGAATTTCATATGTATGATTGTATATTTATAATTTGTTAAGTGTTTTTCTGTATTACAAAATTTAATATGTACTACAATTGTTATTTTGAATTTCATATGTATAAATGTTTATTTCCAATTTGTTTGTCTTCAATTGTATGTTTGCATATTACATTATTAAATGTGATGTGAATTCACAAATTTTTGTATGAATCTATAAATATTATTTGAATTTTGTATGGTTGTATATTATTTTTTTAATTTAAATTTTAATAAAAAATGATATTTCTAAAAACTTATTTTAAAAGAAAATTTATATTTAATTTCACAAATTCAATAAAATATTCAATATATTTAAATTTACCATTTTAATAAATATTTTATTTATTTATTTTAATTAAATATTTAATATATATTATCTCTCAAAATAAATTTAATTATAGATTTTTTATTTAATTTAAAATACTTTATAAATATTAAATTTTATATATTTATTTATTTACGATATATTCAAAATATATTATTTGAATTTTTTATTTTTTGTATATTATTTTTTTAGTTTAAATTTTAATAAAAAAAATATATTAATTTTATAATTTTTGTGACATTTTTGTATTTAATTAATTTAATAAAATATCATTATTTGTATTTTTTAAAACCGATTCTAAAAGACAATTTACCATTTATATTTAATTTCACAAGTTTATTAAAATATTTAATATATTTAAATTTACCATTTTAATAAATATTTTATTTACTTATTTTAATTAAATATTTAATATATTTTATCTCTCAAAATAAATTTAATTAAAGATGTTTTATTTAATTTAAAATATTTTATAAATATTAAATTTTATATATTTATTTATTTACAATATATTAAAAAATAAAATATTTAATTATTCTAATAAAACATCCATAATTTTATTTATTATTTGATTTTAGTAAAATTATGTGTTGTTTTCTTTAGATTATTATTTCTATGTTAAAAACTTCAAAAAAGACATTTCTAAAAATATTAAATTATTTTGGAGAAATTTTAAAAATATAAGTACATAAGTGTGTTCTTTTATTTTTATATATCATCTCTCATAATTTTATTTGAATTAAAAATTTTATTTTATATATATATATATATATATATATATATATAATCTTTTATGAATTCTTTTATTTATATATGATGGCTTATTTATGTTTTTTAAATTTGGGTCTGAATCTTAAATTTGGGTTTTTAAAATTTGGGTCTGAACTTTTATGAATTCTTTTATTTCTATATAATAGCTTATTTCTGTTTTTAAAAAATAAAATTCAATATACCTATTTTTTTAAAATATTACACATTTATGAATCTTTCTAATTTAGATTTAGTAAATGTATTTATTTGTCCAAAATAACTTAATTTAATAAATATTGTTATTATATGGTGGGGTATTGTGCTCGAATTCGGCACATGCATTACTAGAACATTAAAAATTTGCTTGCCCAGGTCTTCTTCCATTCCCAAGATCTCCCACTCTTCAACACTCGCTCCCTGCATCTCTTCCTCCCCTTGCATTTCTTAAGTCTCCAAACCACCAATGCAACATGAAGAGCAACCTAGTATGGATCACCTCATGTGCAAGACAAAATTGTCATTGCTTCAACGAGTGGAAAAAATGAAAATGCATGATTGCACAAATCCGGTGGACCCTGCCATCTTTCGAAAACCTATGGGCTTACTAGTCAAGGAAACTTTCTCCATCTCACCAAGTTCAGGGGACTATCGTTGTCCAATTGTGGAAGAGAAGCCTGAGGATGTAGTTGGTGCAAGAAGTCCCAAGTAATTTGCTAGCTTATAGTTTCTTCAATTTTAAGAGGTTAATAGTCTTTTTTAGAAATAGACAAATATTTTACTTCTGGTTCCATCATATGGTTAGTAGTTATTTCACTAGGACTTGCAAGTCTAATATCAGCCCAAGACTAGGCATGTTTGATAGGATTTTTACCTACATAGCATGAGTAAACTATATGCTAATATATTTTTTTTTATTTCTAGCGTGGAAGGGGCCTTTGTTACTAGTAGTATGTTTTTATGTAAATGTATGGAGTCGCTAATGACTCCCAAACATGTTAATGATCATGTACATGTATTATTTTTTGTATATTAATATAACTTCTCCATAAAGTTTAAAAATATATATCAATATTATAATTTTACAAAAATATTCAATATTTATTTCTGAAAAACACTTAATTCATTAAAAATCAATAACCAATCTTCAATCTTCAATGATTTTTATACGTGTAATAAAATTATAATTTTTTTAAATAATATATTTATTTATCCAAAGAAACTTTATTTAATTAATATCATTCTTTATTTATTATTATAATTCTAATAAAATAATCAACATATTTAATTTCTCAAAAATTTATTATTTAAATTAAAAATTATTAATTTTATAAATTCAATAAAACATTATAAAATATTTAATAAAAATATTTGTATGTTTTAATTTATTGCTTTTAACCATATTTTAATTCAATAAAATATTCCATATTTATTTTTTAAATAAAAATTTCATTAAAAAATATCCTTCACTTGGTTTCATGATTCTAATAAAAATTATGAGAGATTAAATATAATAAAAAAACTCGTTTATGTACTTATATTCAAAATTTCTTTGAAATATTTTATATTTTATATTTATATTTAAAATTTAATAATTAAATATTTAATATATTTATTTACCAGCATAGATCCAAATCCTAGGCTCTATTAGGCACCAAGAGGGATCGAATCATTCAAGGAGGTTTGTCCATATTTGGTTTATGATGTAAGAAGTAGCCTTAAATCCCAAGTCTTTAAAAGATTGTTAGATGATTAAAAAATCTAGACCTTGAAACTAACAAAATGAGTCTTTGAAATATGTAAAATTCTATAGCATTTTTTATTTGAGGTTCCTTTTGAGAGGTTTCATCAAAGTAGGCACATTTCCTACTCTTGTCCATAATCTTCTTCATTATCACTATAAGAATTTTTTTTTTAATCTTCTTCATTATCACTATAAGAATTTTTTTTTTTACATTTTTTGTTTTTGTTTGATAGAAACATATAGAGATTTATATTAAAAAATGTCGAGGAAAATCCTAAAACAAGATACACTTTTGTTTATGTAAAAATGCCATAGGTTTAGGGTTTTCAAAATAGCTTCAACCTTCCGCACCAACACAAAATACTAAAAGTTCTAAATTAACTTACTCAACTATAACTCCTAACAAACTAAACCCCTAATAAGACGTAGAGATAGTACATAAAAAAGAGGCACTATGGCCATGTTAATAGTAACACATAGATGCAACAATTAGTAAGAAGGGGAGAGCTTCAAGAGCTGGTTGTCGTGCTTGTTCCATATCCCATGTATTCACTATGACTCAATAGTACGAATCTATCTTCTTTGTAGAAATCGTTATAATCTTTGTCATGTTGAATGCGTAGAGTCTCCAGAATAATACAAGTGTTCATACTGCCTTGATCTCTTGGGCAGATATCCATTTCTAGAAAGAGAAAAATGAGAATTTGTTCTTCGTGGCCCAACTGATTTGACCCAGCTCTTGGAGCCGGCTTTTCAAATTTTCCCACATTCATTCCATGGATTTCTTGGAACGGTGTCTACAGCCCTATCTGGATCAAAACATTTGCAGAATCTTTAAACTTTTGCTGTAATGTTCATCATGCCAGCCAGCAGATCCATGCATAAAATTTTGAAATTAGGTGTAAATGTAGTGCTAAATGCTTTTCAACTTTTTGTAAATCTCCATCCTGAAACATCCTCCAACGGATCTGAAATATAAAAATTGATCAAGGTGAAAGTAAGGAAATCTGAAGGCTGAAGTATTGAGGAAGTTACTTGATGATTCTTTGAGCCCATCAAAGTTGAAAACATACATTGAAGGCTGGTGTTCAAACCATGTGAAATGTTTTTGGAATCTCGTTAATTAAATCTTGATTGTTGATCTACATCAATTGCATAATATGAGCGATTTCCAGTAACATGTAATGCAGTGCATACTGAAAAAAGGAAAACCAAGAATATTGAGACTGTCAAAATCACGGAGATGGCTTCTCTCAGGAGCACGCGCAGGAGGGCTGCGTGAGGCGGTTGAAGGAGGAGATGGAGATGCTGCTGTAAATGATGGAGATGCAGGAGATGGCTGCGCGAGCATGGAGCAGGTGGAGATGGCTGCGTGAGCCTGGAGCAGGTGGAGATATCATTGCAGATGGAGAATGCATCGGATGGAGCACTCACAGAAGAGGGCAGCCGCAGCAGGGACTAGGTGGAGATGGGTGCGTGAGGTGGAGCCCAATGGAGCATACGCTGGGAGGAAATCGCACGCATTGCGAGGAGGATATCATTGGGATGAGAGCCCTGTTATTGGTCAGTCTGCCTCTCTGCCAGAGAATTTAGATCTAGTTTTAATAAAATTTAAAATTTAAAATTTTTTACTTATTGCATCAAGTTTTCCAAATTGTGATATTTTTTGGTTTTTATTATGTAATTTGCTATAGGTGTTTATATAGTTGTTTTTACTTTTTATTTTTATTTTTTATTTTTTATTTATTTATAGCCGACATAATGTTACATAACGTTATAATATCTTTCCGGTAAAGTTATGTAACACGTTATTACGTGTTGTAGAGTGCCTCTCGACACAAAGAAATAATATATAAATAAAATTTTCAAATATAACCAGCATAGATCCAAATCCTAGGCTCTATTAGGGGCCAAGAGCGATCGAATCATTCAAGGAGGTTTGTCCATATTTGGTTTATGATGTAAGAAGAAGCCTTAAATCCCAAGTCCTTAAAAGATTGTTAGATCACTACAAAATCTAGACCTTGAAACTAACAAAATAAGTCTTTGAAATATGTAAAATCCTATAGCATTTTTTATTTGAGGTTCCTTTTGAGAAGTTTCATCAAAGTAGGCACATTTCCTACTCTTGTCAATAATCTTCTTCATTATCACTCTAAGATTTTTGTTTTACATTTTTTTTGATAGAAACATATAAAAATTTATATTAAGAAACGTCTAGAAGAATCCTAAAACAAGATACACTTTTGTTAATGTAAAAATGCCATAAGTTTAGGGTTTTCAAAATAGCTTCAACCTTCCGCACCAACACAAAATACTAAAACACAAAATACTAAAAGTTCTAAATTAACTTACTCGAACTATAACTCCTAACAAACTAAACCGTTAATAAGACGTAGAGATAGTACATAAAAAAGAGGCGTTATGATTTGACATGGGGTGTTCTTATACCATCACATTATCTTCTAGTATATTATACCATCATATTATCATATGCCATCCTATCATTCATTTCTTCTCCCTATAGTAGCCACTATTCTATGCTACGCATCATCTTCTATTTATCTTGAAGCCATGTTAATAGTAACAGATAGATGCAATAATTAGTAGGAAGGGGAGAGCTTCAAGAGCTGGTTGTCATGCTTGTTCCATATCCCATGTATTCACTCTGACTCAATAGTACCGATCTATCTTCTTTGTAGAAATCGTTATAATCTTTGTCATGTTGAATACCTAGAGTCACCAAAATAAGACAAGTGTTCATACTGCCTTGATCTGTTGGGCAGATATCCATTTCTAGAAAGAGAAAAATGAGAATTTGTTCTTCGTGGCCTAGCTGATTTGACCCAACTCTTGGAGCCGGCTTTTCAAATTTTCCCACATTCATTCCATGGATTTCTCGGAAGGGTGTCTACAACCCTATCTGGATCAAAACATTTGCAGAATCTTTAAATTTCTGCTGTAACGTTCATCATGCCAGCCAGCAGATCCATGCATAAAATTTTGAAATTAGTCGTAAATGTAGTGCTAAATGCTTTTCAACTTTTTGTAAATCTCCATCCTGAAACATCCTCCAACGGATCTGAAATATAAAAATTGATCAAGGTGAAAGTAAGGAAATCTGAAGGCCGAAATATTGAGGAAGTTACTTGATGATTCTTTGAGCCCAACAAAGTTGAAAACATACATTGAAGGCTGGTGTTCAAACCATGTGAAATGTTTTTGGATTCTCGTTAATAAAATCCTGATTGTTGATTTACATCAATTGCATAGTATAAGCGATTTCCGGTAACATGTAATGCAGTGCATACTGAAAAGAAGAAAACCAAGAATATTGAGACAGTCAAAATCACAGAGATGGCTTCTCTCAGGAGCACGCGCAGGAGGGCTGCGTGAAGGGGCTGAAGGAGGGGATGGAGATGTTGTAGGAGATGCTGCTGTAAATGATGGAGATGCAGGAGATGGCTGCGCAAGCATGGAGCAGGTGGAGATGGCTGCATGAGCCGTGAGCAGATGGAGATATCATTGCAGATGGAGAGTGCGTCGGACGGAGCACTCATAGAAGAGGGCAGCCGCAGCAGGGACCAGGTGGAGATGTGTGCGTGAGGCTAGAGCCCGATGGAGCATGCGCTGGGAGGAAATCGCACGCATTGCAAGGAGGATATCACTAGGAGGAGAGCCCTTTTACTGGCCAGTCTCCCTCTCTGCCAGAGAATTTAGATCTAGTTTTAATAAAATTTAAAATTTAAATTTTTTACTTATTGCACCAAGGTTTCCAAATTGTGATATTTTTGGTTTTTATTATGTAGTTTGCAAGGTGTTTATATAGTTGTTTTTACTTTTTATTTTAATTTTCTATTTTTTTATTTATTTATAGCCTACATAATGTTACATAACTAACTTTATAAGATCTCCCCATAAAGTTATGTAATGTTATGTAATCTTACATAACTTTACGTAACGTTACAAGATCTCCTCCATATTGGGTTGTAGAGCGCCTCTCAGTGCAATAAAAGATCTAACTTATATACTTACACTTAAAATTTCTTTGAAATATTTTAGATTTTTTATTTATTTTATATTTAATATATTTATTTATTAAGAAGTAATATATAAACAAATTTTTTAATTTTTTTATATATTTATTGCTTAATAATATATCAATATACTACCCGAATGCAGGTGTCAACATCATGGACAATGGTCTAGCTGAATCTAACGACATGCGTCCTTCGCTTCAACCGACGATACATGCAGCCAACTATGACTCCTCGTGCTCGGAAACGTATAACTCCTCCCGCATTTCTCTTCCGACGATCCTCGACGACACTTGGCATGACCTCCGGCTTGTAGGTTTAGACGGTGTTAAGATGTGCGCCCATCACCCAGCTCATGAATGCCGTCAATCCATGCAGGATCCTCTAAACACTGAAGATAATTCTCGAGTCATGTTGGAGCATGCGAGCGGAGCTAGATCTGGTACTTCGTCCTAGGCTCATTCAAGGCCTGTCTGCACTGTTTAATGGTGACTGACAGGAATTTTACGCATTCGTTCTATGATCACTATGAAATGGATGAAAGGTGCATTGGCCGCAAGTTTAGGGTGGTATAGCACTGTTTTACTGCTGTTGCTACTAATATTGCTGGTGCAAATCATTCCAGAGCCCGTGAAGGTGTTTTCATCCCGCAGCATATTGGTATCAGGCTTAATTTGGTAGCCATGTGTCGCCATCGTGGTACCCTCGGGTAAGCCAATTCAGGGTGAGCTAAATCCCAGAGGAACAGCAATATCCCCATTCCTGAGGATTATGAACTGCACATTTCTAGGCGTGTTCGGGTTCTAGTAGAGGCATGGGAGAATAAGGTTCTAAACAGAAAGCTTTCGACAGGGGACGATGGTAGCCGTATCAACCATTACTGGATGTTAAAAAACATGCTTTGTAATTTAGCTGAAGATATGCTCGGCAACTGGGCTAAGGCAAGGATGGAGGTCCATACTATGAAAATAAAAATTGCTGAGATCGATGCATAGCTAACAAAATTGGATAAAACCTTTTCCTGGAAAGGCACAGCTAGTATTTCTAGATTAAACGTCCAAAAGTCGGGAGGAGAAGCCTAGGGTGGTAGTGCTATCGGTGGAGCTAGTGGAAGCAAAATGGGTGGGCATGCCTTAACTAGTCTGGGGGGAAGTGGCTGCTCTTTCAAATTGCCTTGGGCTAAACCATTCCAGGTTCCTTCTCCAGTGGAACCCCTCTCCAAATGACAGAAGGACTTGCCATCGGTGCAGGTAAGACAACTTCCACAACTGAATCTCGTACCAAGGGTGCCACAAACTCGCCCACTATGTCATAGGAGGAGCGATGGGCATGCCCCATCACTGAAGATCCCCCCCTAGCTTAATGTGTGCTCTAAACAGGTTTCCTTCTGGCTTCGCTTCATGCAAGCTTTTAAATATTGTCTATGTTTTATATAAGTTTTACTTTATGTCTCTTTCTGGTTTTAGTAGGGCTCGGCTGGTTACGCAACCCAGTTTCCCTATGTATCTATCATGAACAATGTCTATAGTCTTGATCAGTATCAGTATGCATCCAAACAAACATGTGTCTTATTTTTTGAATGGCTCTGAAGGAGGCCTAGTCTCTTTCAACCTCTATCAATCATGAGTATTTTGATGTAATTTTTGCCCCTATAATATAATTTTCTATGCAGCTTGCAAAAAATTAAATATATCAGTATACTAAATTTATTTTATAATTTTCCAAAATATTTTATTGAATTTAATTATTATATTTAGTACTTAATAATATCTATTTTAACATTTTAATTTGTTAAAATTATATTGAGCTTGAGATACTTTTCACCAAACTCTTTTAACCATAGATATACAATTTTAAAACAAACAAATTAATTTGTTTCTTTAGGTCCGTTAAACCAAGCTTGATTTCTTGGCTCTTAACCACATCATCACCATCAATATCATAATTTTAATAAAATATAAATATAGTAAATTTATTCTATAATTTAAAAAAAAAAATTAAAGCTTTGAATTATTAAAAATATTAATGTCTTAACTTTTTACGCTCAACACTTTTCATTTTAATTTTTTATTACTTTTAAATAAAATTATTTATTTTATAATTTTCAAAAATTCAAAAATTTATATTTAATTTTTAAAAAATATTTTGTGCATTGAATTATTAAAAGACTAATGTGTTAATTATTTACACTCCACACTTTTCATTTTAATTTTTTATTACTTTTAAATAAAATTATTTATTTTATAATTTTCAAAATAGCAATGAATTATTAAAATCATTTAATTCTTTAAACCCAGATTTTTATATTTTACTTTTTATTTATTTTAAATAAAATTAATTATTTTCTAATTTTAAAAAATATTTATGTAATTAAATTATTAAAAAATAATGTATTATTTTTAAACTTTTTCTTACAAAATTTATTTAATTATTTTAATTTTTATTACTTTTAAATAAAATTATTTATTTTATAATTTTCAAAAATAGCAATTAATTATTAAAATCATTTTTAATTGTTTAAACCCCGTTTTTTAAATGAAAAAAAATATTTTATAAATTTAAAAAAATATTTATAACATCGAATTATTAAGTGTTTACTTCTTTAAGATTTTTTAAAAATTTTATTTAATTATTTTAAAAATATTTATAACATCAAATTATTAAGTATTTACTTCTTTAATTTTTCTTAGAAATTTTATTTAATTTATTAAAAGTTATGAACTTTTCTATAATTTTGCTTTCTTGTTAATCGCTAAAAGCTAAAATGCTCATATATGATAATATTGGAAAATATTGGAAAAGGCCCGTAAAGATGATTTATTTACCTCTTTACTTTTTCTTAGAAATTTTATTTAATTATTTTAATTTTTATTACTTTTAAATAAAATTATTTATTTTATATTTTTCGAAAAGAGCAACGAATTATTAAAATCATTCAATTCTTTAAACCCCATTTCTTTTAAATAAAATTAATTATTTTATAATTTTAAAAAATATTTATGCTATCGAGGATTTTAAGTTCTTTCTTTCACTTTGATTCTCTCTTCTTTTATCATGTGCACACAGATCTTAATAATTTGGCTGATGGTTTGGCCAATCAAGCCTCTTGACTACCTAGGGGAAGTTATAAAGGAAATGAGGGTCCATTAAACACATAAGCATACCTTGAATAAATCTAAGGTTTCCAAGATTACTCCCCTTTCATAAGAACAATATCCTTTACATTTGGTCAGTGGGCGGTGGTTGAATTTATTGCAGAAGGACAATATCCTTTACATTTGCTCATCGTTGGTGTTTTTGGATAGTGACTCAAGTTGGCTTAATAAATTCGTTGTCAGCCCATTAAAGACCATGAATGATATCTCCTGTCTCGGCCTTATTCACTTATTTTGGGGAAGCTTTAGTATTGTGCATCGCTTTATTCTGTGTTGGTTTGTCTCGAGAGTTGGGGTCGTTGCTGAAATTGGAATGGTGGCGAGTAATGGAAAGAATTCATCCATTTTCTCCTTAGCTCAAGGCGGTAGACACCTTATCGGAGTTGATTTGTTTAGCTGGAGTTCCTAGCTATCTTTCTACTGCAATTTTCTAGCCTTTGCATTTGTCTTCCAAGTTTGGGATACTAGTCCATTTAATAGCCAGTGTAGGAGAAATAGTATCATCGAGGGTTTCCTATTCTGGATTGATGACCATTGTCATTTGTGGTATCGAAATTGTAGCTGTCATTGTATGATTTTCCCTCCGGACGTTCTGTCCATGGTGTTATAATCTTGTCTCCTTTGGGGATTCT
The DNA here is from genome assembly GCA_001517045.1 of Pseudotsuga menziesii. NCBI lineage: Eukaryota > Viridiplantae > Streptophyta > Pinopsida > Pinales > Pinaceae > Pseudotsuga > Pseudotsuga menziesii. The sequence goes on from LPNX011114446.1 coordinate 13,257, forward strand.
TGTGAGTCGAAACTTGTAATTCACCCTGATAATAGGACAATATCTCTAGTTTGGGGAGGGGATATTCAGAGTAGGGTTTTAATAATGGACATTATTCAAAAAATTGATGACCTCTTTGAACAAGTTGTGAGTGTTAAGACTACCATGCAAACCTTTCAAAGCCAAATGAGTGGTTTGCAGAAACAATTTAATGGTCTGAAAAATTGTCCAACAGATCATAAAGTAGCATACAGATATGAATAAAAAATTGGAGCAGTTTGACTCCTCTTTACAAATCAGTTCTGACTTGGAAAATAGATTTAATAATCTTGACGGTGTTGTTAAGACCTGTGATAAGAAGTTACCGAATATTATCAGGGTAGTTGATAAACATGATGTTTTTGTTAAAGCTCATGAAGACCTTGTCAGAGGAAAAAAATTCCAAGGTAGAAGAGAACCTTGCCAGGCCGTAATGGTGATGGTAATTCTCTAATTCTGTGTGTTCAACATCTGCAAATCCTTTCTAGTTCTAGAGATAAATCCTTGGCTGTCCCCTTCCCTATTCGCTCTACTGTAGAAAGTGATGATAATACTAAAGATCTCCAGGATTCTCAGATTGATAGTAGTGACCACGATGCTGATATCAATGAAATCATGGATGAGGAAATGCTCGAGGATGAAGATGAATTTGCTGATTCTCCTTCTGCAGACTCTGGCAATACTTTTGATGAGGACTTTGAAATGGATGAAGCTCCCTCTGAGGCGACTGATTCTAAAAATGTTTTCAGCTTCTAGTTACTCTTTTTTATGCAGTTTTTTTGCCTATTTGTTTTTTGTTAATATGTCAAAATCTATAATAGTACAGGTATTTTTATATTTTGGAGAAGAAACTTCCCCATGATGATCACTGTAATCGGTACTAGTTTCAGATTTTGACTCTCTCTATCTGGAATGATGCTCTTTTTGTAAGAATTTGTTGAACTCAGTTCACCCTTTCATCAATATAACAGTACTCGATTTTGTTATAAAAAAACAATACATAAAAATTATTAATTTCATAATTTTGATAAAATTTTGATATATTTAAAATATTTCATAATTTTAATAAATATTGATATATATTTAAAATATTATTTTTTCACTCTGTTGCTTGACGCTTGATAATCAAAAGGTTGAATGAAATATAACAATACATAATCTGAACTGGATACCTGATCCGTCAGCCCCTTTGGTCAGAACTCGTGACAAGTCAAGAGTCCATGATTTTTCTATAATCATGTGTCGTAGTAGCTAAGCTCTCTCAAATCCAGAAGACCTGGATTTCCTTGGATCCTCAAAGAGACCAGCTCTATTCATCAGCCCATTCGATGGCTCCCTTGATCCTTTTTAGCGCCAGAAGCTTCAGTGGAGGGGCGCATGGAAGCTCTGGAAGCATGTGCCTCTCATTCCACTCTTCAGTTGCAATGGTGATAATGGCTAAGATAGACTAAAAGACAAGGATTCTGACATAGTTGTAGTGGAAACAATCAAAGAATCGTTGGGACTCAAACAATCTAGAACTGCAAGCCTTGGTGCAGCCAGCAAAGAAGGATGGGGAAAAAGAGACATTATCCTTGGCAGAGGTCAAACAGGGCAGATGTTTCAACTGTAACTCGTCTCGGTGAACAAGACAATTCAGACTCCATTTGTCAAAACGTTAGCTTTTCCATGTAAAAGTGCTCGGCAGCTGCTTTGCTGACCATTAAATATACCTTTTACTCGTTATTGTCTTAAAGAAAGAAAAAAAACATAATCTGAACAACAAATTTCATCAGTTCTAAGTCCTCCAAATTCATCTAAAAAGACTATCCCAAATCCTACAATTTAAAACATCAAACTGATTGAAATGATTCTAAAACTTGAATTCCAATAAACCCAAGCATCACACAATAGTGACAATGCTTCCTGTTGCAGCTGCAACATTTTCCCAAAATTCAAAAAATTTCGGGACCCTCCTTTTGCTTATATTGGTTTGATTTTCTTCTTTGATTTGATTTAATGATTCTTCAAAAAGACTTTTCGTAATGCCTGAAATGATCCACTATCTGTTTAAGCTTATCATTGCCTTTGAATGCGTTTTCAAGTGTTTGAGTCAGAATTTTATTTGCTTGCGCTCCCGCCGTTGTGGAGAAATAATAAGCTTTAGCTTCGATATTTTCTTCGATGAATTTTGTCTCAATCAACTGACTTTTGGTTTCGCATCAGAACGTCTTGTTACTACATTCTCCGTAGTTGCAGACGACAAACTACGAAGCTCCCCAATTATTGCATTGACTTTTCAGACTCCGCTTTGTTGTTTCGTCTATCCTTATGTTTTGGGCTTCTGCCATTGCAGCTGCAGAAAGCACTATCTTTCCGGTCGTTTAGTTGATTTTCCTCTGATTTAGATTTTGCTTTTTACGGGACATGATGTCCTTTATGATTTCGTTGTTGCGGCTCCTTATCCCGCTATTGCTCCAATGATTAGTCTTGTGAGCTCCGATGCGTTATTGACTTCTCTCGGATGTCTCGGTGTTTCTCCTAGTTGTTTTACCACCCGACGTTGCGAAAGGAGATGTTCTTGTGACCTCCGATACTTATGCTTCCGCCGTCCTTTTTTTTCTCCCGCCACTTATAGTTGACCATATATATATATATGGGGTCGAGCATGTTGATTATTCTATTACTATTTTGGACTGTCGTTTTCGTGCGCTGTCGTTCCGCTCGAGCTCGATCGGAGCCCCATTGTCGGTGTACCCTCATTTCCAGATGGCTCAACCATGGAATCTTAACAGTACTCTTCCCACTGGTCACAGTGCCAGGTAGGCTGTTATATGCATTATCCCATTCCGTTCAAGCATTTTGATGATTGTTCCATGGTTAGGGTTTTTCATGACCGTTTTCCCTTGGCCCCGTCGTTTACATGTAATTATTGTGGGTACTTGTAGCGTAACTATTAGTGGGGGGCATTTTGTGGCCCGCAGGGTATTTTTCCTCCACGGTCGTTATGTATTTCGACCCTACGCTTGGTGGTTGGGGAAATTGGTGCAGACGGCCGTTACGTTGTCTGCACAAGTCTTCCCCGTCTGATGATAGGTCGTTAGGAGAAGGCTTTTCATGGCCTCCCTATGAGTATTGGACCAGTTTCCCCTCTCATGTTTCCCGCATCCTCAAACCATGCCGCATTACCCTGCTGTTTCGAAGCGACCTGGTTCACGGTCGGTGTCGAACCCGAGCTGGTCCGGGGGAGTGTATCACTGCACAACGTTATATTGACCATAGATTGCATGGGTAGTTTTTTTTGTTGAGGTGCCCTGTTGAAAAACTTGAATCAGTTCCCCTGTCATTCCATAGCGCGATGATCATGGCGCCCACAGAGAGCCCGAATTTTCTTCATTTTAATGTAGATTTTGTTTCCCACTCAAGTTTTGTTGATGGAACTGTTTTTAGTATTAGACAGAAGTATTAGCCTGCACATATTTGCTTCATTTAATTAATTTCCGTCATGTTAAACACAGATGAGGTAAAACACTACACGTTGTTTGCAACTTATCCGAAAATGGCCTAATGATTATAATTTCATATATGACAAGAAGATTCTGAACTCAAAATGTCGAAGTGACAAAAGAAGAAGGTCCCTGTGGTTGAAGAGGATCCCGATGTGGAAATTATCACCAAGACCGAATATATCTATGAGGACAGCAAGTGCATAACTGGTGTAGAGCCAGAGTACCAGTGGGGAGACATCTACAGGTTGATCATGCGCCGAGAGGTGCCTGATATAAGATTTAAGGAAGAAGGCATATACACAAATATAGAAACGTCTTCACTGATGAAGATTGCTACAAGACCAGAGCTCTTTCCATGCTCTGAAGTGATTGGGTGGATTCTACCCAGGGCAGATGTCACCACTATGATCCTTGAGAATGTTGACAAACAAGGCTATGTTGCTTATAGCCCAGAATATGTAGCCCTGGCCTACCACCTGCCAGAAGCACAAATATTTTTGTCTTAAGATTGGTTGAGAAACATCATAATGGACCTACCAGGCCGACGGGAGAATATGATACCACGAACTTGAGAACCCCTTACAAGTTCATCGCCTTAATGCTTAATAGGATTTTTGGGAGAGCCCACAGTAAAACCTTCAAATTGGAGTGGATGCCAATTATCTTTTATGTCGCAACCCAGGGGACCATTTTCAACTGGGCCAACATAGTGTCAAATAGTCTCTCAGCATGTATGGCCTCAGCTTTGAAAGGAGTGTCCCAAAAGAGGTCATACTTTTACATGAGTTCCATACTCGTTGATTGTATACTGTGCAATCAACCTTTCCCCGGCCTAAGGTGCATCTAGGATAGGGAGAGGATACCTGTTTATTCTACATACAAGCCACTATGGGCTCACAAGTACCACAACCACTACCGGGAGGTTTGTGAACATTTTATCATGCCATTGTATACTCTCATTTTTCTGAAAGAATGTGACTGCATGTTAGAAGAGGCATTGCAGGTAATTGAAGAATATGCGTATTATTATCTGACTGAGGATGGGTTCTACTTCAGAATGTTTGGAGGCTCTAGAGCACCCTCCCTACTACCCAAATATGCCACAGACTACATCGTTCATAAAGAGGTAGTTAGGCAATTCTTCCTAGATGGCATAGGAAGCTTTTTATTTGAGCATAAGAAAGATGCATATCCCCCTTTGCCTTTGAAGTTGGGGAGTTATAAGTTTACCAGATTAAAGAAGGCAGATGAGTTCATGGAAGAGTTGGATAAGTTTCATTTTGGTGAAATTCCCTTCCACAGGAATGACTCCCAGAACAAGGTTGTTGAACACTACAAAGAGGCCAACATCCATTTCGAATACACTCACCATTGGGACAGGGAAGATTCCATCTTCCACAGTGCATTGAACATAACAGCCTTGAGGAAAAGGTTCAAAAAGAAGATCACCACCAAAGGTGGAAAGGGGCAAGATGAGCAAGCAAAGGCCGATGATGAAGCCAGGAAAAGGAACGAAGAAGCCCAAAGGTTAGCCCAAGAAGATGAAGGGTGGATGAAGAGAGAAGAGGAAGAGAAAAGAAGAGTTGCACAAGAGGCAGCCAAAAAAGTAGAAGGAGATCCAAGAATTGAAGAAGAAGAAGAAAGGAAAAGGAAGCTTAATGAGGAGCTTTAGAAACAGGAGGCACAGAGGATGAAGCTGACCCATATAGCGATAGAACAGTCAGCCTCTGATACAACTGACATTCAGACCCAGGACGTGGAGAACCCCAAGGTTCAGGACCCAGAATTACCTGCTATCAGCACACCTGGACAGTCTATGGTCCCCACACTTAAACGGTTCCCTTTTGAACAGAAGATAGGGGAAGAAATCCCTGATTTTAATACTATCTTCTATGACAAGGAAAAAAAGAGGATAGTGAAGAGAACTGAAAAGAAGGTTGAAATAGGAGGTCTGTCTGGGAAGATGATAACGGATACGACCATTGTATATGGAACATACCGAGATCCCAGATTCACTATTAGAGCAGGAGCTGCATTGATCCACGCTTCGGAGGACAATGTAGACGAAATAATGATAGATATGGAACAATCTAAGAAGTCTTCTTCTCAACTGAAAGACACATTAAGAAAGGAGAGAGAAGAAAATAACAACTTGAAGAGAAAATTTGAAGATGTGCAAAAGGAGGTGAAGTCTTCAAAGGCTGAATTGCAGGTTCTCCAAGCAGAGAAAAGATCAATGGATATTGTACAAGAGTGTCTGGAAAAAATGCAGCAAGAGTATCAAGAGTTAAAGGCGGAGAAGGAACAACTGCTAGGAAAGATAGAAGACCTAGAGCTACAAAAGACCACCTTGGAGGCAAGTGAGAAGCAATCTTAGGAATAAGAGACAAAACTTCAAGGGAAGATTTCCTCTCTAACAACAGCTTTAGAGGAAGCAAAAGAGCAACAGGTTAATCTCCAAACTTTCAAGGAACATGTGATGGCACAAAAGGCCAAGATGCTTTAGCTGCATACTGCCATAGAAGGGGAAAGATGCAAAGTTTTGCAAGTAGATGGTCGATTGGAGGAGATTCTGTAAACCTCCTCATATTTTGTTGATAGATCTCAGGACATCTTGGAAGTCCTGACAGCAAGGATGGCAAGGATAGAGAATGACAAAGAAACTCCTACAGAGCTGCCCTCGAAAGACCCACAGGCCCTTAAGTAGGATTACGACTTATTAGAGTTTGCTATTAACACAGCCGAGGAATTCAAAAAGGCTGTTAGAAAGACGAAAGGGGCATGCACAGAATTCTTCAGGAGGCTCATGATTACCTATAACTGATGCCAAGTAGAAGCTGAGCAGAGAATGGATGCTTTCCTACACCACAACTTGTTTGTGGAAATTTTGCAGAAAAGGTACCAAGAGGACGAAGAAAAAATACAACACATTAAAGCTCTCGACGACCAAACTTTAAGGAATGAAGTAGATCATTCCGCAATCAGTGCGCAGCGATTAGAGGATCAGCTTCGTTTGAATGCAGCCAGAATTGAAGCCATTAAGAACCAAGCTACAAAGTTCGAGACAAACATTCATTTTTTGGAACCTTCTGAGTTTGAAGGCATCGCCTCTGAGGATTTAGCGTGGAAGAAATTTCTGAATTCTCAAGTGGGGCCCTCCTCATGAATGGTTGTTCACTTTTGTAATATGTAACAATTTTGTAAACACTTGATGAAAGTGAAATTTTGGGAGGCGAAGAGTTGGGGAAGCCCAAGGGGTTATTTGTGGGCAGCCCAATAGTCTCATCTTTTTGTATAAATATAGAGGACTTAGAAGAACAAAGGGCTTTTTTCCCAGTTAGACAAGAAAAGATATATTGTAAGAAGAACTACTTATTTTGCAATAAAGAATTATTGTTTGCCTGTCGGAGAAAGTTTGGTGGGACGTTCAAATGCTATGCTATGGATTGGTGAAAGATGAGCTATTTTGTTTTTTCCAGTTTTTGTTCATTAACTGTGAGATCGTTCTAACTCTTAGAGCCTATGTTCTTGTTTGAATGATTTCTAGTTTATTCTGTAAAATTACCACAATGAGTAATGAATGTTGTTCATAAACAATTGGCTATCTAATTGTCTAAATATCTTTGATCGTTCATGCATTGTGGGAAGGAATATCAGCTATCTGTAGTTTCTCTTTATAGTGCATGTACAATATACATTATTCATTGATAAGTTACAATTTGGCTTTTCGGGGATAGATAGATAGTTAGTTTTACTTTGTTACTGCATATGTGATTTAGGTGCTTGTGAATTCTAAGATGAGAGGTAAGAACCTGCACATCACTTTGTGACTACTCTTTGCATCCTTTATCACCCTGCATTGTTAATTAGGCACGTGCATATCATACCTTAAGTCAAAAATACAAAAAATATACACGGTGGACCAGGCCGCAATCGGTAAACCCCTTTAGTTTTGTTACTTGACCTACGGTAGCCGGACAGCAAACCGGACGGATTCCCTACACCAAACAGTCATGGGCTAGTTAGGAATGTTGACTGGGGAGAATCCCGTACTGTTGTCGCCTGCAAATTTCCAGGCCTCAACACTTCCAAAACAGTCCATTCTCTCCAACCAACATATATAACATAACCTGTTGATCCAAATCACAAAAATATATAACAGAAAAACAAAACAAACAAAAGATTATTAGGCCTAAAAGGATCATGCATCTACCATCTAATGGTCCATATATTCTTCATGAAAGAATATACCTTCCTTGCTAGTAAGAGCTCTTTTTGAGAGATCATCTGCCCAATTATTAAATTGTCTATAAATGTGCTTTCATAACAAGGAAAAGTAATTGTTTTGCAAGTCCCAGATCCTACGTTGCCAGTGTTCCAAGAGAATGGACTGAAGATGGGGCTTGTGTCAAAACAAGTCCACAACGATTCGAGAGTAACTAATTACAGAAGAGAATGGATATTTTTTAACCAAACAGAATGTAACAAACCTCAACAAGCCACCAGTTCCACTTTAGTATTGGTGCTTGATCCACAATTCAACTAGCAAATGTAATAATGTTCATTGATCCATACAAGCACCACCTGAACCCACCGTACCTGCCCCATCAAAAAATCCAGTAGAGTAACTAGAACAACAGGGAGGCACAATCACAGATGCTGACTTAGTGATCTCCTCAACGTGAAACTCATAATAGTATCTAATAATTTTGGAGCTAACTGACGAGCACCTTAAAGATCCCCCATCAAATATAACAGCATTCCTCCACCTATTGTATTGATTCAATATTCCATAGATTACCTAAGCAAAGGAGTGGGACTTTTTAGAAGAACAAGGGAAGTAAGAGATCGTGTAGCAACAATTTAGGCCACAGTGTCTCTTGTAACTCCATAGTGAGTCCATTTTTCTTTGTATCTTGCATTTATATATATGAGAGAAAAGTGCAAGGCACAGTCCACATCTTCTTATTGGATTTTTCCACATTGGAAGACTTGTCAGAATCACCATCCGTGGCCCTGTACCCAAATTCAAAACGTATAGGAAATGGGGAATCAACAATCCAAAATAGATTCTTCACGATTCAGTGAGTTTTGTTGAAGGATACATTACCAAATATAGGTATGGATCCTGTCATTTATGATTCAGACCCAAATTTAGGAATTGGTTTGGATGTTAACGGAATCAGACCTAGATTTAAAAACCATAAATAAGCTATCATATATAAATAAAAGAATTCATAAAAGATCATATATATAAAAACATAAAATTTTAATTTTAATAAAATTATGAAGGATGATATATAAAAATAAAAGCACACACTTATGTACTTACATTTTTAAAATTTCTCGAAAATATTTTAATATTTTTAGAAACATCTTTTTCAATTTTTTCAACATAGAAATAATAATCTAAAGAAAACCATGTAATTCTTTATCTATTTTAAAATTTCAATATTGATAACTCTCATTATCATCATATTGAAATCTGAAAACAACACATAACTTTAACTAAAATCAAATAATAAATAAAATTATGGATGTTTTATTAGAATAAATAAATATGTTATTTTTTAATATATTGTAAATGAATAAATATATAAAATTTAATATTTATAAAATATTTTAAATTAAATAAAACATCTCTAATTAAATTTATTTTGAGAGATAAAAATATATTAAATATTTAATTAAAATAAGTAAATAAAATATTTATTAAAATGGTAAATTTAAATATATTGAATATCTTAATGAATTTGTGAAATTAAATATAAATTGTCTTTAAGAATAAGTTTTAAGAAATACAAATAATAATGTTTTATTAAAATAATTAAATAAAAAATTTCACAAAAATGATAAAATTAATATTTTTTTATTAAAATTTAAACTAAAAAAATAATATACAACCATACAAAATTCAAATAATATATTTTTAATATATTGTAAATAAATAAATATATAAAATTTAATATTTATAAAATATTTTAAATTAAATAAAAAATCTCTAATTAACTTTATTTTGAGAGATAATATATATTAAATATTTAATTACAATAAGTAAATAAAATATTTATTAAAATGGTAAATTTAAATATATTCAATATTTTATTGAGCTTGTGAAATTAAACATAAATTTTCTTTTAAAATAAGTTTTTAGAAATACAAATAATGAATATTTTATTAAAATAATTAAATACAAAATTGTCATAAAAATTATAAAATTAATAATTTTTTTATTAAAATTTAAATTAAAAAAATAATATACAACCATACAAAATTCAAATCATATTTATGGATTCATATCAAAATTTGTAAATACAAGAACACACATATTAGATAATAAAAAAAATTAACATAATTTTTTTAAATGATAGAATCATCAACAAATCCTAGACATTGAGGCTATGAATATCAAGTCCATAATAGTAGGACTTATGATCCTCTAATTACTTATAATAAAGGAGTATCTTCTCTATTTGACCCTCAATATAAGGCCACTAAACCTCACCCTTATCTTAGGAACTAAAGAAACTAAAATTGCATAGGTGAAGGTGTGATTTATAGTATTTACCCCATAGATTGCAACTACTATCGCCTCTATTACACAACCCAATCCGCCAGTCAATATCCTATAATAAAAGAATAACTAACCTAACCCTACCAAAATGCAACTATCAACATCATCTAATGAGTCACCTTCATCCAATGAGTTGTCCATATCATCACCTTCTACTTCTCAACCCAACAAATCCTGAAGGAAAAAACCTTATTCTATTACCTTATGACCATAATAAGTATTGTAAATTCCATAAGAAAACTAGTCATTTAATGGAGGATTATCTCACTTATCATAGGATTAAAAGGGCCCAATAAAACTAATAAGAGTATAACTCCAATGCTCCCATTCATCTGAAGAATGCCAATTTAGGATCTTATGAAACCTATTTGACCTAGCAAGGTCCCCACCTGTTCTACTTGAATATCTTTGTCGACCACCATAGGTAATCCATGACCCCTTCTTCTTTTGGGTCTACCTCATATCACCCCCTTTCTTATATTTTCTCCATAGAGACCTACCTCACTAAGTTTTGAGCCAACAAAACCTAGGATTTCCTTTGCATCTCATTTGAAACCACATTTGATCCAAAAGCCACAATCGATCCAGATACATGATCACCTTTCAGCCAAGCAAAACGACTGTCAAAGGCTTCTACTCGCTCCAAAGTTTCTCTGCCATGAAAAACAAGGAAAGGGTTTAAGCAAGATAGATGGTTTACTTTAGGGCCATTATAAGTCACAGACTCTTTTACGGTGCCTTGACCACCAGAGAGAGGGAAAGAAGAAGTTAGACTTCCGGATTCTAGACCTATGAACTCCCCACACCTATCTTGGGGCTTGAGGCACCCACCAATAGTTGCATGCTTACATCCGTTGTCCACGACTCCACAAATCTCCTCCTTTGAGATCAAATTTTCACTGTAGGAAACAAGTGGCTCGTAGTTCTCCATATTGTACTTTACTGGCTACAACTACCTTGACAAACTCTACCAAAACCTGAAAATTGAACTAGGGTTCCGCTGAGCTTCATTTGATTCATCCTATATAACTAAGCTTACTTTGATCAAATAGAGCTTTGAAATTTTTTCCCTCATACCAATGAAAAAGAATTTCATAACAATTGTGATTATGAGTGAATATCTCATCCACAATTCACATAATTTAATAGATACAAGGCTAGCAAAACAATGAAATATGTTCCTCTACTCTATCTCCAACTTTCATGTCGCGATATCGGGAGACAAAACTACTTATAGCGATGGGACTGTCACTAAGATTTTATGAAAATAGAAACAAATACAAGTATATTGTCCTTGGACAATAGTCTTGTCCAGCAAAACTATTTTGGACAAGCGCACACCCCTCCAAATAGTCTTGTCCAACAAAGTGAAGAAAATGATTAAACAATGAGCCAAATTTGATGTTTTACATTGTTATTAAATGCAAGGAACTCTTCATGAAATGAAGAAGACAAAAAGACTATATAAGATACTTGGAAAACAAAATACCCTTTTTCAATACTTACAGAAAGCCTTTCTCTAAAACTATCTAAAAATTAATATCATGGAGTTAATCCTAGGATTAACACTCCTAGTTAGTATAAGACAGACATTCTCATAAAAACAAACAGAAATTGAACTCCTTGTTGGAGAATTATTAGATTGTGGCATAATAACTTGATGTAAGAGTCCATACTTAATAGTGGCCATACTCATGAAGAAAAATTATGGTTCCTACAGACTCTGTATTGACTACCGAGTATTAAATAAAGCTATTATTGAAGGTAAGTTTCCCATTCTATTTCTGGATGAACTATTGGGTGAGTTTCATGGTGCCAAGTATTTATTGAAGTTGATTTGAAATCAATCCATTACGAAATAACTTCGAGGATATTCCCAAAACTTTTTTTTGTACGCATGAAGCCCTACATGAATTTTGTGTCATGCCTTTTGTACTATCCAACACCTTGGCTATCTTCTACGTAGCGATGAATGATTTATTCTACCCATACCTACAAAAGTTTGTACTTGTCTTCTGTTATGGTGTTCACTTAGGTCCTCTTGATGCTATGGTTTTGATATATTCATGACAGTCTGAGGATAAATTGTAGGGGAAGATTGCAAATGAAATCTTGTCTTCAATTTTGGGTCTATTTTTTCCTTAAAACCCAGATCAAGAAGTGATTTTGGTGTTTTCTAGGAAGTCATAGCACTGATGGGGAAACTAAAACTCAAACTTGGACATCAAAACAGCCCCAAGTTTCAAATTTGGGCATGGTTTGTGCAAGTTCTAAGCATCATCCTCCGTTTCTGGGAATGCTGATGGAAGTTAGGGAATGTTCTCACCTCTGGAATCCAGATATCATTAAACATACAGAGAAATGAAAGTCATCTTAAATTAATTCTGAGCGAATTTGGACAAAGGCATTTAATGTTGGGCACTTTTCCACCCTCAATCTGCATCCTAACCTCTAAATCTATGTGAGATTGGGATGAATAACAGCAATGATGTGGCCTAAACTCAGTAAATAGGCATCATCTCTCACATCTTAAGGCAAATTTTGAGCGGTCTGGTTCAATTTGGACAATTCTATACAGTAAAAGAGCAATGAATGAATGAGTATTCTTGGCCTGTTTTTATTCAAATTTGTCAAGCTTGTGGTTGAGGTGGGAGTGAGAAGCCATTCTGAGAATTTTGTGGATGAAGTGGGAGTGAGAAGCCATTCTGAGAATTCTGTGGATGAAGTGGGCATGATACAGCAGTGTACAACAGTGAGGCTCCATTCCTAGAACTACCTGTGTGTAAAGGCAATAGTAAGAGGATATGTTTTGATCTCCAAATCAACAGGGAGGAGCCTTATGCTAGTTTTGGGCAAGAAGTAGCAATGAAACCATGCGATTTTCAAATTCTGGGCATATTTCCGTGCATGTGAAGTTCCTTGTGCACTTAAATAGTAGTAGGTTTCCGGTTCTAGGCAGTCTGTGCATGTTTAAACCTCGTAATAACGATAAACATCCCTAAAACTCCAATTCTGCAATTCAGGGCAGTCCTCAGGTTGTATTAGCAGTTATGTGCATTAAGGCAGCATGAAAACAACATCTTTCCTAAGCAGGATTTGAGCTACAAGTTGGTAGGGCACAAATTTCAATTTGCTTTTTCTTAGTGTAAGATCAAATTCTCCCCTTTCAAAATCTTCATAAAAGCCTTGAGAGAAGATCTACAGATTGAGCGAGCTAAGAACTACCCCTAAATTATGAAGATGCCATCAACAAAGTCCTAGATTTTGAGGTTATGAACATCACACATAATCTTAGGACTTATGATTCTCTAATTGCTTATAATAAAGTAGCATCTTTTCTGGTTGATCCTCAATATAGCAACATAAGGCCACTAAACCTCTCCTTTATCTTAAGAACTAAAGAAACTGAAATTCCATAGGTGAAGGTGTGATTTATACATCATAGATTGTAACTACTATCACCTTAATTACACAACCCAATCCACCAATCAATATCCTATAATAAAAGAATAACCAACCCAACCCTCCTAAAATGCAACTATCAACATAGTCCAACTAGTCACCTTCATCCAATGAGCCATCCATGTCATAACCTTCTACTTCTCAACCCAACAGACCCTAAAGCAAAAAACCTTTTTCTATTACTTTAATGACTATAATAAGTATATCAAATACCATAATAAAACTAGGCAACCCAACAGACCCTAAAGCAAAAAACCTTATTCTATTACCTTAATGACCATAATAAGTATCCATATCATAACCTTCTACTTCTCAACGCAACAGAACTTGAAGCAAAAAAATGTTATTCTATTACTTTAATGACCATAATAAGTATATCAAATACCATAATAGAACTAGGCAACCCAACAGACCCTAAAGCAAAAAACCTTATTCTATTACCTTAATGACCATAATAAGTATTACCAATACCATAATAGAATTGGGCATTTATTGGAGAAGGACATCACTTATCATAAGATTAACAGAGCCGAGTAAAACAGAGAAGAGTAGAACTCCAATTCTCCCATTCATCTGAAAAATGCCAATTTATGATCTTATAAACCCTGTTTCCCCTCACACTCCATCTCAATCACAAAACCAAAAATTATCATCTCCTTCCATAAAATATCAAAACCCTTCATAAAACCAACCCTCTTCCACTATAGCCCAAAATAAATAAATAAAAGACAAAGGTAAAGCTAACTTCATAGTTGGATTAATACGGGATATTCTTCATGTAAAGGTAAGTGTCACTACTGGTACTCACAATGCTCTTGCTCCATAGTTTGAGTCCAGTTTTATGGCGATGCAAAGGTTTTACTTAAACTTTAAAGACTAGGTAAGGTTGAGTAGATTTTGGGATAGTTTCTGGGAGCATTTCATCCTAAAAGTCTAGTCTAGTGAGTCATTGATTCCATGGTAGAGGGTTTCTCTAGTTAGTGAACCAACTATTCTATAGTTAAATGGTAGAGGGTTGATCTCCTTTACTTGATAAGTAAACTTGAAACATCCAGGTTGGTGGTATTGTTCTCTTATTTTTTTTATGTAAAGTTAGGAAAATCTAGACTCTAATCTTTATATCTATTTTTACTTTATAGGATTACTTTCTAGTTAATAGTATTGTTTTCAATTCCTACTTTCTATTTGACCATTCAAAGGCTAAAGGTTTAGCTGACAAATATTTCCTAAATCAACTGCGACAAAATTAAAAGCGTGGATACCTGTATTCTGGAACCCGTGATTCCTCTGCTCTGTGCTTTGTGCCATGATTGCCATTTTCGAGTCCAATCCTGCGCCGTGATTGCCATACCCGAGTCCAATCTTGTTGAGAGCACGTACTTGTAAAGATATAACACAACCGAAAATGAATTTTACAACCAATTAAAAAATATTATGACAAAAGAATTTCGTACAAATAAAACTCACTACGCTAATCTAATTTTAATTATCTAAAATTTGAAAAATAGAAGGAAACATATCCCATACCGTAATTTGAATCCTGCAATCCTTTGCTCCTGCCATGAATCATGTTCACAGCACTTGCAGGAGGCAGTAATCGCATGGCGCCATGCCAAGACAGAGCGTAGTCATGGTTGGCCATAGCTAATGCAACATTCCCAGTTAACAGCTCAGTAGGGGCTGATCGATCTGCATTTGTCAAATCAAATTACTAAAATTAAATTGGGCTGTAAATTTGAATCTATAATTAAAAAAACAAGACAAATGCATCTACCTTATCTTGCTATGATGAATCCTTGCGCCTGCCGATTCGAAAATTGATGCAGGTACCATTTCATAATTATGTTTAGCCTGACAATTTCATAAACAGAGCTAATTGAATGAAATCATAAAAATCAAAATAATGTCACTTACTGGGCCAATATAAAATAAGTTTTCAGAATAAGAAAATAAAGAAACCCAATAAAGAAAATAAACAGAAATTTGACAGAATTGAGGAGGATGTGGATGGATATCCTTACCCTGATTAAATATTTTCAATCGGCTCTATGTTCATGTGATCGTTGAGTTCCAGCATATGTTCCTGTCATCCCAGATGCCAGGAGTGCTATCGCAAAAGCCTTTGAGCTCAAGCTGAAAGGCAACAAAAAGGAGTTTCCAGTTTAAATCAATATCGACCTATATTGCCTACCTATATTGCCTTTCTGGATAACAGTTTACGTCAATACGAGTATACATCAAAGAAGATGGATCCGAGACTAAAATTTGCATACGATTTCCAGGATCAGGGTAGGCTATGCACACGAGAAATCCAGGTCCAATGTGAGCTATAAATGTTTTCCACCCTGGCTTCTCCTCCTGAAATATTTGAAAAATGAAAATAATTAAATTGCTAGATAACCCAGTTGTGTAAGATAATCCAGTTTACTTTACAATTCCAATGCACGTTATATAAGAAAGCCCGCAACTATGCCAAAACTGGAAATGGCGTAATCTACCTGCATCTTTACTTTGGCTGATAAATCCAATCTGTTCGAACAGGCCGGCGAGGATCTGGTAGGCGCTCTCCCAAACTGTTCTGATCAGAGTGCAATTTCCTAGAACTCGAACTTTAATTGAAACGCTGGACGTCACTCATTCCTTCACCTCTCAGTACCAAACAACACAACACATACACGCAGACCAGACAAGACTCGACTCGACTCACACAAACCACACAACAGACCAGACTCATTCAAAACATGACATGAAGCTCCAAACATACAGACCAGACTCACGCAGACAGTCCTGAGAGGAGAAGGAAGAGAAGGGAATGGAAAGAAGAGATTCAAATTTGATAAAGGGTGGGAGAAAGAGATTCAAATTTCATACAAGGGTGGAAAATTGAAATAAAAGATGATCTTCCTTTCTCAACGGTTATGCTTTTTTGGATTGCCAACTTTGCAAAAGCACACTGACACTTGCCAGTTGTGTCAAAAACTGACAGTCTGACGGATTGCACGATGTTAAAAGATGTTGATTGAGGTTTAAAGTATTATTTGGAGGGCATCTTTTATTCAGGTTAAAAGAAACATAATTTACAATTTAAAGTAGGCTGACGTGTGCGAATGACGGGTGCCCATGTAAGAACAATATCTTATCTTGCAATCATGATTCATGACCATTATAAGCAAATAAATGTATGGAGTCTTCCAGGTCATTGGACATATTGATTTTAACAGTCATGCGTGATGGGTCTGCTAGTAAAAAGCTGATAGGGTCAAATTAGGTAAAGTTTCTAAATTGGTAACGAGACATTTCATGTATTGCCGTAATAGTAGAGGAAACTGGGAAACTTATTCATGCTCAATTCAGGAAATTCATTTTTGGGTATCAAACTTGAGTTGATTTATTGGTTCAGATGAGAAGTGTTTAGTGTTCTTGCTTGAAAAGTTTTGTTGAATATGTATTATGTTTGACAAATTGAATTCGGAAAAAATGTTGGTGAGTTTTAATGTAGTTGTTGTTATTGTTGTCTTTGGTGATTTTCTACTCAAGAGGTTGCTTTCTTTGATCTAGTTATGGATAGTTAGATGAGGTGGAATATAATTAAGGAAATATCTAACTAAATATTGCTAAGTTTATCTACAACTTTAGCATAATCTAGCCAAAAGAATGAGGCTTTTCATATGAATAAGAGTTCTCGTGATTACCTTGTGGTAGGCAATGAGGGCACCATGGATGTCCTCACTACCTCTACCTACGATAGTATGTTTCAAGTCCTTGGAATTCATAGAAGACAATCTCATGCTTCTCTAAGTACGGAATAAAAACTTGATGCATGAAAAAAGTTGAACACATGCAGCAATAAAGGACTTGCAATTTGCAAATGAATGGGCTAAAGTATATAACTAATATAGATTAATGGCTAATCAATATGAGAATAAAGGCTATACAAAGCAGAAAATATCTCTTGCAAAGCCAATCTTCCCCTGATAAAGTTGTTCAAAACATTGTTACGAGGAAAATTAGATGCGTAGTTTAGCTATGGATAATTTTTCATTGTAAAGGAAGGTCTCACGGATAGGTTTTTGGTATGAATTGCATTGTCAACCATGTAAATAAAAAGTGCACAACTGCCTATATGGAAATCAAATATTAGAGCTAGGTAGAAGCAAGCTATGTGATCTACATTTGTTTTTCCCTTGAAGTTGACACCATAACTCTTTAAATTGAAGCATATTTGTGTGAAGTCAATTGGTATATTACCAATATGAAAGACAACTCTCTTTTAGATTACATAAGCCTTTTATGTCCATAGGCGATAATGAAGAAGAAAGGAACTTGTCATATGGTACAATCATTATGACTGAGATAGAAGATCCCATAGCCTTCTATGGCATGCTTAAACTTTGGATGATTGATTCACAAGAATTTAGTAAAACATATTGAAACATTTTATACTCAATGAATTTTCTGTCCTTGCTTCAAATTGCTATTAAAATGCAAATTTATAGTGCGTTCAACTTGAATCTCTAGAAAAGATGTAAGATGTCCCTTGAAAGTCTCTAGTTATGTTTTTTTCTTGTTGATGTGACTTAACGTTAATTTGTTTCAGCAATTTGCTTTGCTAACCCAGTATTTCATGATGTAACCAAGGGTGATTTTTATTTCTTGCTTTGTTACGTTTAATCGCCTTGCTTATTTATTTAGTCTCTGAGAAATGAGCATTTTTTGGGATATTGTTTTTAAAGTGAAACTGTTTGTCCTATATTATAGTGTAATAAGAAGAATCTAGGTTTCTCACGTATACTTCTTCTCCAATGCACTTTGCTGATCTGATATGTGGGGTGCAAAACAATGCGAATGGTAGATTCTAGAAATACAAATCCCAAAGATATTTTGCTACAGGCAACAGGACTTAGAAATTCCTTGGGATTGAAATTGACCAAGTTGAAAACACATCATATGATTACAAAACAAAGTGTTCAGGGGACATGGAATACTAATTCAGAATCTAAAGTGAGGTATAACTTATTGCAAGCTCTACTTAGTGCATTATACCAATGTTCCACCAAGTTTCCAAGACATGGGGACATTAGAGTGGGGAAATGCAACAGTGGCCTATATAGAAGTTTCCCTCAAATTTTAGGAAATGTGAAAGGTGACGTCGGGGTCTTCAACATAGGGGAACTCGCCAGAAATACTACAAAATTTATATTAGAACACATAAAATTTGAAAGTTAGAGCATAAGTCATTAAAGTCTTTAAGATTAATACAAGTTTACAACATATATCAAATGAAATAAAATGAAATACATCCATAGTCCATACATAAACTATAAGTGATAAAACAAAATCGGAAATACAACCATATTGAACAACGAAATGAAATCGAGGTTACTGAGAAGGGGGGAAAAGTGGGGATGCCATTCTTAGGAGGGAAAGGTTTCCCTTCTACATTTCCTTGAGTTTCCTTCAAACGATGACATGGGGGGGCTTTTCCAATGGAGTTTCCAAGTTTACGAGACGTGCAGGGGCAAGGAAGCATATTTCCTACCCTTGGGGATGTGTACCCGTGTAACACTACATTATACGTTGCACACCAGGAATGCTAGAAAGCATTGTGGTTCCTTGAAGATAGAATTCATGACTTAAATTTTAGTGAAATGTTAGGCCTGAATGGAAGACTTGGAGGCTTAAAATATATTTCATGTTACCTTTAGAAGGGTATTCTTTGACATTATCCATTTAAAGTGCATTTTAAGTTGCTTGACATGATTGAACACTAGTATTTCTTTTGTTCTTGAATGAATTCCATTACTGACAATTTAGTTGCGAATCAAACTTTTGAGAAAGGTCTAAGTAATTGTACCAAGTTAGTATGTCCAATGGAAACAAGATTCAACGTATTATTGGGATGGAAATATTGGTTCGATAATCAGTATTTGTTGATTATAGAATGTTGAACTAATGGACTACTATGTGAATCTGTTTCTTTGAATGCATATTTTTTATGTTGCAAAATATTGTTTGTGTTTTACAATATCATGAAGCTACAGAGGTACTGATGGTTTTCCATTATGTTTGAACAATTAATGTGGTAAAGCCCAAAATGCTACCATGACTAAGAACGTCATGCTCATCCAGTAGATAAATTCTATTAGGCAATGAATTGTTCCAGTGAAAAGAAAATTCATAACACAACTTGCTTATACAGTTTCGGTCCAGTAGGAAACAAACATTACATAGAAACCACTTAAAACTCTTACATCCGTTGGATTAACGACAAAGTGATATGAGGTGTTGGAAGCATGTTTTGAGTTTGTCATATGTTCATGTAAGGGAATCACAAGATATTCATAATGCCTTCCATCACTGTATGTAGATAAAAAGACCATCTAAAAATTGTGTACTCTATAAATTGCAGATAAAAAGACCATATAAAAAATGTGTAGTCTACAAATTCGATGATTTGGGTGAGAATAGGCAAATTTTCTAACATGATTTTGAAAAATTCCAATCGAGATTTTCCAAAATCCAGGTTATAGCTGTGAAGTTCTAAAATTTTGGGTGCCATTCAAAAATTCCTCTTCTATAAGAAGCCCAAATTTCTCGCACCAAAAACTAAAAATGCTCAGAATCGAATTTCGCTTCGACGGAAAGATGCACCCTTCAATGGAGAGTCGGCCTAGCATACTTTTGCTGATGGATTATGGAGAGAGACCCAGAAATTAAGAAGCCCTAGCTTCTGCAGCTGCACAATGTCTTCTTCTCAGGTTAGCTCTGATACCATGTTAGATTTTTATCATTCAAGCTAGCATTATATTAGGATCTTTAACTGATAGAATAACAAGCACAACAATCAGACAAAAGAGACAATAGACACAAAGATTTTCCTCATGGAAACCATAAAGGAGAAAACCCCGCAATTTCCTCAGAGATAGAATCAACACCAAAAGTAAAACCCCAAACCATAAAGATGATCTCCCGACAGCAATAGTCTCTCTCTTGTCCCAACAACTTCTCTCTCACTCATGCGTCCCAGTGAGTGAGTGTGTGTGTGATAAATAGAGAGGCTCACTCTCTATTTATATTATTTTGTTCACTTGATGTCCACTTCAACATGTCGGTCCCACTTAACAGTTACTTACTAGGGTCAACATATCTAGGAGAGTCTAATAACCCTAATGCCCCACAACTATGGGGACTTTTCCCTTCGATCAACAAGGAGGGTTAACCTTGACACAATTGTGGGGACTATTGCCCCAACTTACAATGGAGGGTTAACCTCAATGACTTTACATGACTTGTTTACATTATTGAATCTCCTGATCACAACATCGGGGCATAAACATCGGGGTACAATACATAAGATATACAAGTGAATACATTTCGAAGTTACAAATACATCAACACAAAGTTGATTTTGAAAGTTTGAAACATCATAGTTGTCCAATCAAGGAATCAAAAGTCTATAAAGTTTAAACAATACAAAATGACATCACATATATAAATGTATCTGAGGAAAACTAGCATCTAACTATCTAATATCAATGCCCTCTTCCCCTTTTACGAGAAAATATCGTGGGTCTTTTGTTAGGCCTGCCCCTAGCACTAGAAGTAGCAATAGAAGGCCCTGGCCCTGCATCTAATACTATATGGTGAGTGATGAATGGAGGACTAGATGTATCAATCGGTACAAAAGGTGGTGGCGATGCTAGCACATCACCCTCCATGGTGTCTCCAACCACCACCTCCTCCTCCTCTTCTTCCTCCTCCTCCTCTTTCCCCTCCTCTTGCCCCTCCTCTAGCAATGTAGGTGACTCCTCCATGATAGGATTTTTAATCTCCACCCTCCACTTAGACAATATAACAATATTTTCTAAGGATATGGAATTTGCATCTAGTTCTTTATGTATCTGTGTCATCCACAAGTGGAGGTTGTAATGGACATACACCAAGTCATTAAGACGTGTGAACTCCAACCTGTAAGAGGGTAATAAAAAAATTTATGAGTCTAGAGGGTAATCAATTAATAAATTATAATATCTTAGAGGATCATAGATTCATAAATTGTATTAAACATTTAAATGCAATATGCTTTGTTGAAATTCTAAGTTCTAAGTTTTTAACCTTCTGCGTCTCTTTGCATGTATTTTTTCAAATACACTCCAATTCCAATCACATCCCGAAGCTGTACAGGTTTGGATAAGGATTCTAATGGAAAATTTCCCTAAATTTGGTGTCCTCACACCATAGGTTTTCCACCAAGTGGCTACACCAAACAAGAAATAAAGATACCTAAATTACATTTCATTACATTCAACTTTGGAAAACTAAAATAGGAAATAAATATAAATAAATCATAAATCATCCTTCAAATAAGGGTGAAAACTTAAAATGCTCTAATATGTTAATAACTTACCTAGTGTTTGTGCTAGAAATTGTTCCTAGACTACAAAGGAACAAGCTAGTACAATCTCAGAATAAAAAAACATAAATGGAATTGGTTTTTGTGATTTATTTGGTAGGAATGTTCATTAACAAGAAGGTAAATAACCAACAAACTATTACAAACACTAAACCACGAAAAAACATGAAAGAATGAGATATAAATGCATAAAGGATCAATATAAACCATGAACATCATAAGCAAAAGACTGGTTCTGTCCACAATGAATGAGCATTTACATGAAAAAAAAAACATTAAATAAGAAATGAAGTCATAAATTGAGTAATCAAACAGATCATAAACAAAAAACAATACAGAGGACATAAATGGCTTATATGTATATATATACTAATCTCAATCTTCAGCACTTACATGAGAGTTAACAGTATCAGTTTGAACATGCATCCCCAAAAATCTCCAGCTCTAAAGCCCTTCTTGACAACACAAATTGAACCTCACTCTCATTCACTTTCCTCCTTTTATCATTTACCAACTAAAGTAGTTCCATAACTACCATATTTGTTTTTTAGGTTGAAACTGAAAATAGTTACAAAAAGTAGTTATATGTTAAATGCAACAAAAATACACTATAACAAACTAAAATACTTGACAACTCACCCCTAGATGGCATTCATAACTTCTTAGTTGCTCCTGTCAACATAGTGATCCCATCACTAGTGGAAAATGAGAGATTATTGACCAAAAAATGACCAAAATCCGCATATCAATGACCACTTTTGGTTTGGTGATCGCTGGTGGCTAATTTACAGTCTTTTATTACGTGACCAAAATTGGTCATTTTTATTTTGGGCATTTATAGCTTGTCAGTTGGTCATTAATTTAGTCATATATTTGGTCATTAATTTGGTCATGTATTTGAATTAATGACCAAAGATATGACCATATTTATCACCAAATTAATGACCACATGACAAACTAGAATATGACCAAATTTGGTCTTGTAATAAAAGACCATAAATTAGCCGCCAAAAGTGTTTTTTGGTCATTGATATACGAATTTTGGTCATTTATATCTCATTGTTTGGTCACATATCTCTCATTTTTTGGTCATTAATCTCATTTATTGGTCACTAATTTAGTCATTTTATGTGTAGTTATTATATTTTAATATTTTTAATGGTGTCAATTATTAATCAATATAATTTTTTAATAGAAACATCTACAAACTAGTTCCTTACAAATGGAAATGAAGACACATCATCCCTTAAAAATGCACTTTCCCAAATGAACCTCTGATTCAACATTTTTGTAAGCTCTTGTAGCTCTAAAATATGAGATAAGTAGTTTCTAGTTTCGCAAAATGTAGACACAAAACATTAATAAACTTGGTATTTCCAATCATTTCTTTAATGGTAGTCATTGAGAAATCAAAATCCATGACAAAATCCCCATATAATAAGAGAGTTTAAAAGACCATTTTTTTTAGTTGATTGATCCCCTTCACTTCTATTTCTTATATTAAGCCACATTTCGTATTCAAGTATTCTTTGAATAAGACTGTGGAATCAAGCACCTATTACAATATTTATGTCTTATAAATAGAGAAAGTGTTATCATAGCATCATAACCAATTACTCAATATTGAAATTAGAGTATTCTTATTTAATTGAATTTATTAACTTCCTTCATTATAATGCAAGTTTAAAGTTCTTAGATTGCTAGCTAATCAAAATGCAACCATGAGTAACTATGCAAGAAGAGATTACTCTCCTCCCACTCTTGTGTAGTGGGATATTATAAACCTTTCCAACAACGAAGTCCCATCTCCTAGAAAATCTTTTTGGAAGGAAAGATCATTTCAATGTAGGAGGTAGAGATCCCAATTCACTGTTCAACAAGACCAATACCGCTTTCTTATGCCTATATCATTGTGAGGAAATTGATGTTGAAACTCTTTTACATGCTTTAACTATCATTTTGAGAATGAGACTGTCTTTGAAATCTTTTAATTTGCTAATTACATCGTAAATATGTGAAGATTGAAAGAAAAAAATTGTGTTAATGTTTTCCTTAATTACATCTTAAAGAAAAAAGAATTTATGTTAATGTGCTAATTAGACCTTAAATATAATAAGATTGAAAAATATTTAATGAGCTATTTATATCGTAAATATGATAAGATTGAAAGAAAAAGGAATTTGTGTTAATGTTGGTCTTATTTCTTGACATTTAAATCATCGAGAGATGAGACAAACATTAAAGTGCATTTCTTCCTCTATTTAACTGTCTCTATTTAAAAGATGCTTTACAATGAATACCAAGAGGAGATCGAAACGTCAACATGAATCAAAATTAATTTTTCACAATATGAAAAAATTGTTGAATCCCAACTGAATTCTCTGACCGGACCACTTTCCACAATCCATCACGACTAAAACAGTTCGGAATTCGAATTCAACGTGATCAAAATAAAAATCAAAGTAGCCAGTAATCGGAATTCTCCTTTCTCCTCTTTTTATGAGACTAGAAGGAAGGGAAATCACATGCTAAATAAAGCCGGAAGTCCAAATAGTGGTCTGCACATGGTTTTTTTTTCTCTATCTATGAAAAGTGAAAGAACTCCAAACAGTGGTCTGCACATGGTTTTTGTTTCTCTATCTGATGGAAAGTGAAAAAACTAAACAGTAGCAAGCAAAGAGATTTCATTTCTTGAGAGAGGATGCAAACCATATACATGATGGACCTCTGATTTTGATATGGATCCTCTGTCTTTATCTATTGCATAGCAATAAACAGTATCAATCACATTGTCCAAAATATGAACAAAGAAACCAAGTATCACGAAAAGTACTAGCCACACAAAAGTTGTCACGTAATAAGCATCTCTTCCAAGTGAAGTTGCATCCTCGAGTATAACCCATACCTGTGTGAAATCATAATTCATTGCTCATTAGTTCATCTTGGATATGTAACATTGCAAAAGGGAGAATCATAAGTAAGCCTTTACTTACCATCATGGCATAAACGAGAGAGACAACAAGGAAAATTCTAAACAATAAGCATGTTGAGACTGTGTTAACCACAACAGTCGAAAGAATATTTCTCCTAAGAAGCTTGTATGTCATCGTAGCAGAAGAGCAATATTTTTCTCCTATAATTTCTGCAAAGTTGATGGTGAACTTATTCATAGACTCGATGTCTGACAATATGCAATTCAGACAGAAACCAAGTATGAAATGGATGCTGCCATGATTTGATGATCTAGTAGTGTCTTTTCCATTAGTGAAAACCTTTTCAACAACAACTCGAACCATTTGCACCACTGCAAAGATTAGGCCTGAGAAGCAAACCATGCCGAATGAAGGACCAAATGCATTTTTGCAAATTTCAGTAGCAAAAACTCATGACTAGTTTAGATAGATTTCGTGAGGTGTCTTTTTACAAAATTCTTATATTAGAAAACAAAATCCATATAATAGCAATGATCATACACCCAGACATTGGTTTTCAGCATATAGATAGAATTTGATCAAAAAACATTTTCGTCAATCAAATAACACACCCATTCACACCTTCAAAAACATAAACACAACGTTTGGTCTCGCATCAAAACCATATTTTGAAATATCTCTGAACAGGAAGGCTTTCCAATGGATTAACTCTTAATTTGTCTACAATACAACTTAGCAAAAAAGTACTCAAAAACAAATTTTGAAATTTCTCCAGTTGTCTTATGCCACACGTCTTCTCTAATCCAAACTCTCCAGTATCAACTTGGTGGGAAAACCAGTTTATAAATGTTTTTATAAGAAACTTTTAGGTTTCCCCAATATATATCTACAGATTAAAGTTTTTACCTGGTCTCGTCCCTAGCTCTCATTTTTATATATTTAACCTCTCTGCCCAAAGAAAGAAAAAAACAGAAAACAAAAGAGAAACTCCTGACCTGACAGAATTTCTGAAGGTTGTAGTTGAAGAGGTCCCAGATATTTGAAAGTACCACTGTGCAACTGTACCACTAATTACATAAACTTGAGCCTCAAACATTGTTGTTGCAGACCATATAATTGTGAAAATGGCTACCCCATAGTAGGCAGGTATCGATGGGTCCTCTTTCCAATCAAACCCATTGAATCACCCATATATTCATACTCTTCAATCTTTGAATTGGGTATAACCTTACCACTCATACGGGAAAAGCAGAGCAAACCTATGATGGAAACCAAGTACATAAAGAGCAATAACATTAACCCAGGAAAACCAATAACAACCCCATGTTCCTTCTAAGAGCTTCAAAATAAGTGTGAAGAATTCTAAGTGTCAACTCTATGCTATCCCTGTTTGCATAGATTACCCAAACAATGACCCCACATAATGCAAATATAAATAGAAATACAGAAATCCGGAGAGCGAGGATAAACGATTCCTTGCAATTTTGATTGAATACACATGCCACAAACCATAAGACATTCATACAAATGGGAATGAGAGTGAAGAGAGGAAGGCATGCATAGATAATGTATTTTGTGAAAGTGTTCAATAGCCATAGCAGACCAAAAAGACAAGGAGGACTAAAAACTAGGGTGATTGCAAGCATCCACACCAATTCCTTAGAAAGATGTCTTAGATGCTGAAGTTACAGTTGTAGTTTATTAGAGATCCGCGTGGGAAGAATTATTTCTTCATCCTTAAACTTATCTCTGGTAATCAACAATGAATCATCTTTAGGTGATGCCAAACTGTGATCAGCAACTTCTCTCACACAAGTTCTGGAATCATGGTGATAGACAAAGGATCCCACATGCTTATAATTGCTATTATGATGACTAATGGAAAACACACACCCTGCATAGGTTGCCAGCACATATATCACAAAAATGATTAGGAAGCACATATCATGATAAGATCTATGTCCATAATTATATGTAATTTCTGAATAATTCTCAGCAGTGGAAATCTCTCTCTATTCTATACTCTTTTACTTTTCAAGGAGAGGATGTGAGGAATCGTCGAATAATATCAATCCACCACAAGGTTTGTTCTTATCCGCCATGTTCCAATGAGGATATGCACTTCCTCGCATCATTTCTATGAAACCTACAGATTATATAGTTAAATTAATCTATAGCCATTCTCTTTTCAGTATTCCGAGTACTTTATGTTTTCAAGTTGGGATGTCATAATACTTAAGTAGATTGGATTACCTTAAAGTGAAGGGAAGCCACGTTAAAGTTCTGGCCACACCATGACATTGTATTATAATTGTTCTCAATTAACTTTAAGAAAAAGGAAAAGTTGTTGGATTATTAAGAGATAGAGAATCTACATCATGTTGTTCAGTACAATGACCCAAATGGTATGACTTCTTTAAATAATGATGACATTATATTTTTAACTTTTAAGTCACAATTTGATTTGTTTCTACCAAAATCAATATTTGGGACGTGCATGCACTTTCATATTTGAGTTTAAAGGGTGGGGCAATTTATAATCAGTGGATGAATGCGAAAGCATGACCATTTATTTGAAATATCCATTAACAATTAACATTATTAGAGTGTAGTATTAAAGAACTCTTCAATGAGTCCATGCTTCCAACCAAGCCTATAACAACCTGGCATTGCTCCTATTGGGGTATCATCTTCTGCTGTTAATTACAAAAGAACAATAACTACAAATTTGAAAAAGGTTATTCTATGTACTTGTTAGAGAAAAAAAATCAATATACAAGGGAATTACCTCAAGTATTTATTATATCAAAAATACCAAAGCAGCAAAATGTTCTCTGACCTTCATGAATGAAGAGGGGAAGGATAAAATTTGTCGGAGATATAGTTGTTTCCTGGAAAGCAGCTCTCAGAGTGACAGATTTGTGGTTGCGACAAGGACCTTTCATTAGTTGCTACCAAGAAAACAAAAACATATATATGTTACATGCACATTATCAATGTCACAACCATGTCTTTCAAAGTAATGGGTAACCAATTTAGTTCCATCCATCTTCTTAGTTACAAGCAACAATTGTATCCATGCATATTTATAATAAAAATTAATTTTTAGAGAATTTCAAATTCAATAATATGGTGTGTTTGGCATTTATATACAATAGGAGAAATAACTGGAGTTCCAGGTGGAGATCGAGGCTTGGGTGGAACAGTAGGCGCAAGGGGTGGATTTACTGCTATAATAGCTGCCTCACATTACTCAATAGTTTGTATTGTGCATGTATTTAATGTGTTATTTGTAGCATGTGCCCTTATTAACTACTTTTTCCAGCTGATTGACTCTTAGCACACAAGGAAGATAGTTGGCAGAAGACGCCACTACACCGCAAACTAACATAGCTGGCAATATTTATGCGTTCCACTGTTAGAGTATTAAAAGGTGCACCAACCACTACAAAGGTCATGATTACTGGTACTCTCCAGAAGATAGATGGTCACTTGTGACTCACTCTCTTATCAGAAGAGATGTCATGATTCAAAACATGAAACCCTCAGCCAATAAATATTTGAAAAGAATAAAATATACCAAAATTGAAACAAAGAAAACAAAGTTGACTCCCTCAAGCATAAAAGTTCATTACATAGCAAAAACAAAAAGGTAGTGGCAAAAATTATGACTACTGTATCCTTTTTCTTTTTTTTATTGTTTTCTTAGAAATTTGACAGATTAGCAGCTACCTTAAGATAGAATTCACAAATATAGGAAATTTACAACCAACAGAGCAACAACCGCTAGCTTATGAAAACTTAAGCAAAAACTATGAATGGATTTTTTATTAAACAAAGAAAACTGATATAAAAATAGTGGCTTGAATCCACAAAAAACCCAAGTTACAATGCCTTAAACAGTAATAGTGTCCATTAATGCATTCAAAAGCCTAATAAACTAAAGCGGTGAAAACAAAAAACTTAAGAAATTGAATTACAACTCCAATGAACCAGAAATAGTTAAATACAAAGTTTAAACAGTAATTGCAATCAAATTTCTATGGATGAAACATTGCAATACTTCGAAGCATGTTCTAACATCTAGGCATGACTATATCAATTCTAGGTTGGCCTTCAAAACTAAAACACAAGTGAATAGCAATGAAAATAAATATGTTCTAACCTATACTACTCAACTTCAGGAGTATTCTCACAACAAACCAACAAATGCACATATAAACACAAAGAAAAGAGTGTTATTATACAAAAAATATCATGCCCAAGTAGCAATTGATACAAATATCTCAAACCTAAAGAAGACCCCAATGACAAGGAACCTTCCAACTTGAAAAGAACCCTCCTCTCTAAGAAGAATAAAGTACCAACAAATGATTCACTAAAAAATGATGTACAAGTGAAAGTACTATATAGGGAAAGGTCCCATATTCACAACAAATGAACCAGCTCCTTCACCTGCCAAAATCAGTCCACTTGACAAATATTTAGCAGCTAGCTCACTGAACAAGAAAAAAATTAAAACATGGTCCTTAAGCACTCAATGGCCATACTTTTCTAACCATGGTCACCCTACAGAGCAAGCTTAATAAGTAAAAAGCACTCTAACCCTGCAATACTCTTATTAAATACTACCCTTATTATAAAACTCATACATGGAATAATTCAAGATCATTGCAATTCAAGTTATAGTAATAGGTTCTACTTCGAGCTATCCATCAGGCTATTCAAGGGATGCAAGTCTATAGGACCTTGCGGAGCTTGACCTCCACATAAAACCCTTTCTTGCTTCTGTAGAAGGAAAAAACATTAGCATTTGCAATAGTTTGTCCCCATATAGACAATCTTTTTTACCATATGAACCAAGCTCAAAATCTTCTTATAGTGAATATACCAAAAGATTGTAATAATAAAATTGCAGTACAAAATATCAAACAAAGCGAAGGACCCTTAATGGCCAAGAAATAAATTCCTTTTCTTCTGCACCCTTTTCCTTTAA
Source organism: Pseudotsuga menziesii (assembly GCA_001517045.1). Lineage (NCBI taxonomy): Eukaryota > Viridiplantae > Streptophyta > Pinopsida > Pinales > Pinaceae > Pseudotsuga > Pseudotsuga menziesii. The sequence goes on from LPNX011114446.1 coordinate 43,141, forward strand.
TGGAGATAGGAAATGAAATCGATATCTAATGTGATATGGATATTGGTATGGAACTGAGTAACCTTGGTCATATCTCTAAGCCTATATTATGAATAGGAAACATTTAGAGCAACTTTGGGTGAAGGAGGATGTCACTATGGATAGAGAATTGGGTCCAATCATAGAATGTTAGTGGGAAGTTGGCTTACCTGTGCCCAGACAGGGTTGCATGGTTGCACTCAATGTTTAGTTTAAAATCATATGGATTGCAGTCTAGCCATGTCAAATTCAGAAATTGATTAGCAATTTAGCATCTACAAACAATACATATTAGAACTAGAAAAACCAATTTCAAGAATCATTCCGAAACATGGTCTACAGGAGACTGCAAAAATACAGGGAAAATCATGAATTTATGAGACAAGGAATATGCCCAAACAGAATCCCTTAATATGCACATAATGGTGAAAATCCAAAAGTCCAAAGAAATGACACTAGAAAACATCCAAGGCCAAATTCCTTGCAGGACAAGGAATGCCTTCATTTTGTAATAAAAAAACTACAAGAACTATGTGTACATGCAACATTGTGTAGTATTAAAGTGTGGTTTTAAACAGGCATCAACAAAGTCCAACCATATCAAATGCACTGGAGCTGGAAACTTGATATTACAAAAGAAAACCATGGCAGTTCCTTCTAAATTACATGAATTCATTAATAAAAAAAATTAAATGTGCAGTTGTAACCAAAGGATAATAGACACAATGTTAAGATGTTAAAAATATGTTGTAATCAGGGATGAATTACTTCAAAGTTCAAAAAATGCTATGTGTAGAAGTTGGATCAAAATTCAAAAAAATGATGTGCAATAAGGAGGCTAGAATACTTTACATAAGCAACATATGCAACATTCTAACAAAAGAAAAGCATTCAGGAATTGAAGAAATACACACCTGCAAGTCCATATCTCTACAGGAAACCCATTGTTGTTGCAACATCCCAATCATGCCTAGCAAAAAGGATAACCAAATCTTAAATTATCGTTAAACCTGTCACCTTCTAATAGTACAACAGATGGGGATGAAGATATAAAACAATGAATTTATCATAAAAACTTAAAGAAGGATTGATATTTACTGGTGTTTTGTAGGCTTTTGTGGTTTGGGTTCAATTAGAAGACTTCCTATAACCAAAACAAGAATTCTTAGCCATGCTAAAGTGAAAATTTAGCATCCCTTCAATCAAGCTTTGAAGTTTGACATAAACTAACATTAAAGCAAGGAACTACCTTCCTTCTCACTGGGAATTTCACCTGAGCACAAATTTTCCTAATCTGCGAGAAGTATAGATTTAAGGAAAAATGTTACCATTGAAGCATATACTCTTCTTTCAATTGACTGTTGCTTGTAGAAACCTAGCCACAAATTGAAATAGAACCAATTTTAACACTTAGAATTTAAAATAATAATAATAATAATAATAAAGGAAGTCAAAATATGAATAGAATTGCATACAGAGTTCTGAAATACTATGTTGAAGAAAATGCAAATAAAAATAAATATTAAACTGCAAAACACAAAAGATTCAGATGTGAAGCTGAATCAAGACAAATTTATTCGACATGGCTTGAATTTTGGCGAATTTCAAAGTTCAACCTTGAAATTTTCCTAACCCAGTGACTTTGGTGGCAGGTCAAGTCCATCTGCACTGTAGAATGCACACACCCAATTGGCTCATGGTGGAGTCAATGTCCAGGAAATTAAAGCTCTTGCCTAGGTTTTGAACTGATAACATTTACCATCAAAGCAGTTTGTAGAAAAGGCTCATAAACAATTCCACCAACAAATTGCTTTAAAAGTGACTGATTGGGGAAGGTTAAGTTGATCTGCACTTTAGTATGCACAAACCCAGCTACGTCATGGTGGATTTGGTGCAAAAGATGTGAAATTTCTCGCCCGAGTTTTGAAATCATCATGTTTACCATCAAAGCAATTTTTGGTGAAGGTTCATAACCGACTCCAACAAATTACTTTAAAAATGACTCGCTGGAAGCACGTTAAGTCCACATTGTACTATGCACACTCCTAGCTTGCTCGTGGTGGAGTGGGTGGTTGGGAGGTTGAACATCTTTCCCAATTTTTGAACTCGTGACATTTACCAAAGTAGTGTGTAGCAACGATTCATAAACATGATAATGAATACATTATAAGATTGGGTAGCCTGACTCCATCCTGTACTAGGATTTTATTCTATAAATAAAAAATAATCTATTAGAGTAAAATATTAAGCAACCATTCTATGTTCCATCTCTTTCTTAGAGAAATACTATAGAATAGACAGCTTTGCATCTTCTAAAAAATTCTCCTTGCTCTGCAACAAAGGGCAGACAAATAACAATGTCCCTAATATAGTAATTTTAATCTGGATGCTTAATTAACTCATAGACACTTACCACTTATTCTTGATCGAACTCTCCAAGGTATTTTGGTTGCAACATCAATATCAACCACCTTACTATAACTGTGCACTCTTTTTAATTCACACTTTTCACAACTCCTACATGCTTAGGTTTGGGATCTTCTCAGTACTTATTTGAGCCCTTCTTTAGCACATATTTTTCTGGCCAGAAATCATGCTCACCATGATTATCCATGCAAAAAAAACCTTGGAATCTGCCCCAAATTATGTTGTTCCATCTTGCCAAAGTATATCAACCTCAGTCTTTGTGTTCACTACAAATAATGGCCGTTCAAGAATCTATTCATTTTTGTGAACTTTCTTATCACATATGACTCTGTCTTTACAATATTTTTTTTAGTATAAAACCCAATTCTCAAGCATTGAAGGTTTTGAGCCTTAACTAGCATGGACACAATAATCCAAAGTGGACATGGTGTCATTCTCAACTAATTCTGATATTGTAGTTGCACAAGAATCAAAATCGGGCAAATTGGTTGCAAATTTTCATTCCTTACAAGTATTTATGTGTTTCTATCTAGTGCAATATCTTTCTTGGCAAGGGTTATTATGCCTAAGCTTCTCCTTTCAAATGTGGGAAGGAGACACCAGTCATCTAATTTCCAATTTGCATATGAAAAATAAGAGAAGAGCCTTAACTGTTGAGGGTCCTGGATATCTGGAAGGATGGTTGTTGACTTAGAATTAGGGCCAAAATTTGTTGTAACAACCCAATAAACATATACTGAGCCTACCTCCAGGTTACTTGCTGTGCCTTCCATGCGAGACCTTCCATGTACCTCACAACCATCTAACATTCTTGAAAACCACTGAAAAAGTACCTCTTACATGCTGACTCAGATAATAAGCATAATATGTATCTCGCAAGAGACTCCTGGAAACATGCACCAGGCACTCTGGTTCAACCCTCATTATTTTACAATTTGAACCATCATCAAACAAAAATGTCACATTATACACAATCTCAACCACCCTGCCCAGTCAAGTTCTATGAATCACATAATCACCCTCTACAAAGGCCCTTATTAGTCTTAGTTTCCTGCTGCAAACATTTGGTTTAATTTATCCAATAGGCATTTTCAGATCTACCAAAATTTCAACATTAACTACTGTTCATTTCTTCCCTTTTAGATCTGAAACAATTGCAAAAATGTCACCATGCAAGAAACTCTTATCAATTACCATAATATCTTCATTTTTGCATTTGTCTCCAAAGGGTTTGACAAGATTACCCGTGCATGATCCCCTGAAAGAGATTCAACATCATCCTGATATTCGTTATCACTATCTGAGTTTGAATCAACTGCAACTTTAGTCACCAATCCAAACAAACCCTCTTCTAAACCATGTTGGATTACATTTTTTCTGTAAACACTTGCGACAGTTCGATTTTGAGCACCTTTCCATAAAGACTTTGTCAAACCTGGGGATATTTCTTTTAGTTTTCTCAACGCTAAGGCACTTTCCCTTGATTGCCCAAAGGCATGGAGCTTCAATCTATTTAAGGATCATGGAATATTTTTTCTATGGCACATGGTTTTTCATTATATGCCTAGGGGTTTAGACCATTCCAGGGAGTAGTTGTTTGTTCCAACCCACTCTATCCCTGGCATAAGACTAAGAGTATCCAGCCTATTCCTTTAGGATCCATAGAGGTGATATTTCAAAGTTCCTTTCAAAGTATCAATCTATGAAAGTAAAATAAGGGAAGTTGCAATAAAGGATCTGGCCTCCTCACAATTTCCCTATGGTCGAATGCTTCATGGGGTTTAGAGGTTGTTTTCTCTTGTTATTTTTCTTAGACGGGGAGAGATCAGGGTTAACAATTTGATTAGATAGGATTCGATTTGTTATATATATAAGTGAATTATGATCTATAAGAAATCACTAAAATGGTTCAAAATAACAATTGATAACCCAATTCCCTTACCTCTTTCGAAAGAAGAAACCATTGGAAATGCCCTAATTCCACCCTACTGAATAAGCCTTCCCACATTGTGGAACATGCAGTAATACAATATTTTGAACTATATGACTTCCAACACAAACTACAAAGCAAGTGAAGTAAATATAGCAGACCACCACAATATAATACTATATGAATAGAGCCAACTTCATCAGATTCACAGCTTTCTTTCCGTCATTATGCGCATCCTGGCGCAAATTATTTATACACAAGACAACGGGGAACAAGACATCACAACAACATATCACGTAAACTAGGAGAAACATCTACTTCTAGGCAAGCCAATCCTTGGCATACGGCCCAGTCTCATCGATCACCACAGAAAGAATATTGGCTAAGACATGCAAGGGAATGACAACAATGAGAACTTTCTTCTCCTTGCCTTGCAGGTAGGGTTTCAAGAAGAACCAGTCGGTGCCAATCAAGACAATCAAGGTAAAAATCATAATTCCCTTCAAAAAACTGAAAAAATAAAACAGAACATCCCATCCATGGGTTGTTCCCATTCCCTTAATGAAAGACTTATCCTCTGCCTCGCAGAGGAAATTTAAGGATTTCACACAGATGAGGGCGGCCATGAATACATCGATCTGGTAGGCCGTAAGACGGTTTTTCACAACCACGTAGATCCAAACCCTAGCTAGCGCAACATATATCAAAGATAGTGAAAAATAGAGCTTCCGCAGAAGGTTTTCACCGGCCGAAAGATAATCCCTGGTGCCATTGTCATCCTCCTCAAGATTATAAATAACTATAGTTATGTCCATCGAAACCACAATATCATAGATACAATTGGAAAAGACTAGAGAAAATTGGTTTGCTTCGAGCTCTTTGAAAGTTTTGTCAAAAGGGAAGTGATTTCTCCAAATCCTTAAATGCAAGGAGGGGTTTGATGAGCTTACTCCCGAGTACACAGTGAATTTCTCCACGTTCCAGATCTTGCAGGACGTGAACATAGGCATGTCTTGTGCTCAAGAAGAACCCCATGGACACCAAGTCGATATCATTCTCCTTGATGGCCTTGTACAAGGCATCCTTCACATAGATTTCCAGGCGGCCTCTATGCGTGAACCCGAATTTGTCAAAGGGGATGATGGACCGATCATCAGATCGAATCTCTAAATGTCGGATTTCAGCTGAACAAAAGGCAAGAACCCCATCCAAAATACCATTGAAAATAACAGGATTGCCAGAAACCCTAGAATTGGAATCCATCCTGAAGATATGAGATGAATATTTCATTGGATTGCAGTAGCGTATGGCCCCGTGATCGCCAAAATGCCATGCGGAGCGAAGAACGTGGAAAAACTCGGGACGACCATAGCTTGAACCCGGTCACCTTGAGCTTGAGTGAAATGTAATGTTACAAAGAGGCCTATCACATTGGCACCAAAACCCAAATTGTTAAACTACACAAATATGGTGTTGTTAAATTGTTAAAATACACTAACAACATTCAAAGTTGAACCCTTCTGAGCCCTTCAAAGGGATAAGGGTTCTATCCCTTCTTAGAAGTGTAAAGTTAAAATTTCCATTAAAACAAAATTAAAATCTAAATTTTACCCTTCTAATTAAGAAGGGCATAATTTTTGTCAATAATTCAAAAGAACGACAACATTTGAAACTACCCATCCATATAAATTTCTCAAGATATTGAAATTCCTACGCTATAAATTTCAAATTGTCATTCAAAATATTGGAAATTTGATAAATTATAATAACTCACTCACTCATGTCATGCACTCACTCCTTAGCTGTGCAAGATGACCAGTAATCACTGATCACTATGAGGCACTAGCCATCAAGATGTGACTCTGACTCCCAATGGGGTTGCAATCTAAAGTGTGGCAATGTGTCAATGACTATGACTATAACAACAGAGAACAACTACTAGTCTACTACTAGGCCCGAAACAAGCTCAAAACTTTGTTCCTACTACCGATGTGAACCTCGCTACCAATGTCCACTCTTTTTTCGTCAAAATGAGATTCAAAAGGCTAGTTTGATGAGTCCTCCTCTACAAGACTTCATTTCTTGCATGAATATCATGAACTCACGACAACTATAAGCAACACTCGATGTCATGCAAATACAAATAATGGCATGTAGCTAAGATCACAAACTGTACATAGGTTGATTTATGCAATGCTATAGAGAGGTGTCATTGGGCACACGATATGGAGAAAAAATGAGTTAGAAAACAGATTTGGACCAAAGCACCTCCACAATGGTTATTAATAAAATTAAAAAAACAATTGTTGGCTCAAGAATAGTCTTTCAATTTGATGGGTGGCATGATCATGATGTATTCTCCCTCCATCCTTTTATACATTTGTGGTTTCTCACAACAATTGTCCTCAACGGTCACCACCAAAATACATATAAAAATTACCTATCTTTACATCCTCTTCTCTATAATCCTCATCTCATAGTCATAACTAAAGATTATTATGCATGCACATCCTCGCATTATAATATCAATTAGGTCAAGGCGGAAAGCCAACCATAAAATATCAAATGTGTCAAAATGAAAAGAGTAAGAGACAAATATAAGTAAGTATTATATTAAATTTACCATATAAGAATTTAATTGACACTATCAACTGAGATTTGACATGTTGGATTGTTGTGATATTCCTATCACTCCTTACCAATGTGATTGCAAGGAATTCTTTGAAGGTGAAATCTATAATTTTAGGTCTTCTTCCTAATTATCATGCTTTTTGGTAATGGAAAAAAGGAGCGTAGAGTCCTGCAACAACATGGAAAACAGTTTTGACATAGAGGTATACACATTAATTGTTTTCATTAAATAACTTAAATTTCCTACCTGTGACTATCGATTCACTGAATCATGGACTGGTACAAAACATAGCAAATTTGAGAGCCATGAGACCTTAATTACTCACACCTAGAACTTTCTCAAATCTAGCCATTAGTAAACTTCTTTTGGTATTTTGGTTCAATTTAAAAGGTAGATTGTTGAGGCTCAGACATGGAATGTGTTGCAAGGCTTTAGTTGAATTAGGCTTGATTCTATTGCCCCTCCATCCCATACATGTATATGCTTTCACAATAAGTGTTGAACAACAAAATTTGATGCCCCAACCCCAGTTATGCTAGTGTTGCTAACTTGCTTGGTATTTAGGATTTTATTTTATTTTATGTTTTATGAGTTGTGTATTATTTTTTCTTAGGTGCCCAATCCCCATGATTCTTACATGTCTCAAGTTTGGATTGTATATATATATGTGTGTGTGTGATTGTAGGTTTATTATAGCCTCATTTTGCTTAGTGAATTCATTTTGTATATAGTTAATAGTAACTAATTCTCTCATGGTTCTAGTTATTCTGTAAGACTATATTTAGTTACGACGTCTTGCAATATGCATCAGGTCGAGCAGATGCCCCAATATGGTTATCACATAGTCTAAGCAGTTTTTATGTATAATGAAGTGTGCTTCAACTTGAAAAAGTACAATAAAATAGTTGCTATGTTAGTGAACTATAAAATTAATGATATATATATGACAAATTAATGTGTTTAAAATAAGTTTGATTGAAAATATATCATTTTTTCATGTAGATATATAGAGGTGCTCAATTATTTAAAATTGCAAAAATTTGAAAATACAATATTTTTTTTTTGCATTTTTTTTGAAAAGGTTTAGTTAATTTATACTTATCAATTGAAGTACAATTATTTATATTGCCCTTCATCTTTTAAGGGCTCCTTTAGAATAAATAACATTCCAATTGGAATTAAGACGTCGCTTTCAAATTTGATCACTATACACTAATATGGTGTCATGTGGTATGGTAAATGAATCTTGTATTTGTTTAACTTATTTTGTTTTTTAAATTTTGTTTTATTATTATTATTATTATGGTTAAATGGTTAAACTATACTAATATGGTGTCTTGTGGTATGATAAATGAAATTTGTATTTGTTGAACTTATTTTGTTTTTTAAAGTTTACTTTATTATTATTATTATAAGATATTGTTTTCTTGGAATATAGTAAAAAAATATTTGGTAACATTTTTTTTTAATTTATAATGCAAATAGTTTAATAATTAATATTATTTATATATAAAATATTTAAAAACAAATGTATATAGGTATATTTGTATAGTTATTTTCAAATATATAAGCCATATCTCACCGCAAGGACATTGTCATAGCTAATTTGGTGTCAACAATGGAGTTGTGATAGAGGAGGTAGTCTACAATTTCCTAAGTTCTAGGGGGTCTCTTAATCCATCTGCAGTCTTAGAATTTAGTAAAATATACAAATTCATTGGAAAAATTGTAATTTTACATTTCCGAACTCATCCACAATTAAAAATGACCAAATAAATGAGCAATTGTTATGTGGTCATTTTTTGTCTAGATATCTCGTGACCAAATTTGGTCATTTATCTTGGTATTTTTTAGTTTAGTTTTATCACGTGACCAAAATTGGTCACTTATCTTGGTATTTTTTAGTTAGCCCACTTAAATTTATCAATTTTGGTCATTTATCCCTTGAAAACAATTGTGGTGACTAAAATTTTTGGTCTCCTGGTCACTAATCTCTCATTTCCCACTAGTGCCTCTAAGGCATGAGATTGCTTCTTAGTTCGCTCCTGTTCTATTTCCAGACTTCTAAATCTATTTAATAACCCTTCATTCTGCTTGCTTAACTTCTGAACTTGCTGGGTTAAATATTCAGATTGACTCTGGATTTCCCTTTTTCTCTTTAATGCTTCTTTCGAGACAACTATAAGTTCTTGATAATGGGCATTAATGTCCTCGAGGTCTTCTCTTAATCTCTTATTGGTCATTACGAGCATGTCATTAGTTTCATTAAGAAATTCAATCTGTGACTTAGGTGCTGCAAATTTTTCCTGATATTTTCAACTTCTGAGTTCATGTGCACCTCTCCATGCATTATAGAATCCTTTTTTGACAACCATGGGATATCAAGCTTTTTAAAAATCGAATCATCTTCTTGTTTATCTTTAATTTCTTCTTGAACAAAAGAAACTCCTAAAGCTATACCTTGTTCAGTAATGTAAGTAGTTTTCCTTTCTGAAGATTTATGTCCTCCTTGAACTAGTTCTAATGAAATTGAATGATCCTACTGAATGTAGTCTTGCTTTGAGCTCAAATCCTCTTTACTCTCCATATTTTCTTCATTGTAAGAATCTTCAATGACTATAATATTTTCTTTTTTCAATTTAGGGTTTAACATTCTCTTCATATTTAATATGATATTGTTTGTAGGTCTGGTCTTTGGCCTCCATTTCTCTCCTTGTAACTGCACAAGAGATTTCTTCTGTACATTTACATTTGGGATTTGTAAAATATCACCCCTTGAATCAGCTGCAGCAGAAACTTCAGTTGAACATCCTTGTATACACATAGAAATCTGATTTTGTTTTGTTGAACAAATTTCTTCCTCTAGATTCAACTCAAATGTCTTCTCCATTTTCTCATCCTTAAAAACATGTTCTTGCTCATCCTCGCATGCTTCTCTTCTATCTTCAACAATGGATTCTTTGAATACTTGACTATTTTCCTGAATGTTATCCTACACTAAATCTTCAATCATCTCTTTTTTAAACCTCTTAACTAAACCAAACTACTTATTGATCAAGCTTTTCTTTTGTTGGTCATCTTGTTCATTAGTAAAACTTGACTAGAATAAGAAGTGGTCCCAATTCCCGTTCTTCTTTTGCAAAATTGTACAGATGATTAATTTTATCAAACCATGGTGAAAAACTGACTGGTGTGTATGGTTGAGATGTCCCTTGATTCTATTTGACATCTTCTGGATACTTTTCAAGAGAAACAAAGGAAAATTCATTTTTGACTACTGTTTCAAATGCAGTAGAAATCTAATATGATATTTAAACACTAATGTGAATTTGCCCTCACATGTAAAATAGCTTTGCACAATACTAATAGCTTCCTTCCATTCTAGTTTGAACTTTTCCAAATGAACCCCTTTTCCCCATTCTAGAGTTTCATTTCCTGGTAGTAAGAAGTCATTGGGGTTGAAACTTAAAGGAATCTTTTTAAACCACAATTCTCCATCTCTTGAGACACCAGTAGCCTCAGTTTTTAAATCCTCTATTAAATCGAACTTGAGAGTATCAAATGTTAGAATATCGTTGATGAAATTCTGGGCAAAACGATATGAAACCTCTGCATTAAAACCAATGATCTTCTCAAAGAAACTAAACCAGCCTGGGATTCTAAATAACATTGCACATTCTGGAAAATTAGTAGCCCAACTTGTATCGGTAGGATCAAACCTATTAATCTTTCCACTCTTCTTCATGTCTATGTTGTATCTTAGCTTGTGTACTTTAGGAAACCTCAAAAATCTTAACCTGTCTCTCTACAACAATAAAACTCAGAACCCAACCTAAAAATCGTGACAGTTGAACACCACAATTTTCTAAATGATATTCTCACAGCCTCATACATTTGTCATGATTATGGAATCGGGTTATGTACATGTGTCATGATGTGTTCAATAGGTGTCTGGAAAACTCCCATTATCCTTGATTGCAATGCCCATGATAATCCACGACTCATCCTAATGATTTATGATTCATGTAGCGCTTTATTGCATAGATCCTAAATTTTGCGCTACACGAATCTCCTCATGATATATTTACCAAAGAAATCAGAACAAGGGTTAGACTTTGGGATAAAAAATAGCGTTTTGGGACTTTGAAAGCCATAAAATACATAATAAGGCATTAAAAATAAAACCTAAGAAAGAAGTGACATAAATAAAAACAAACTATAACCTATAAAAACAAAAAATCCATCTAAAATTATTAAAATGTCAAACAAGCTCAAAATAAAAAGTAAATAAGAAATGAACCTTTGAAAAAAAAGAACACACAAAGACTAGGAACAATTTCTAGTCTTAACACCTGGAATGAATTCAGTCCTGTCATGAATAGCATCACCAAAGCTAAATACTCTAGTGCCATCCCCATACACCTCTATCTCGCGATTGACTGCATTGCGAGTGTCATAACCAGGTAGCATCCTCTGAATACAAGTGAGAAGCCCCTCCAAAACCTTACCATCAAAATCAAAATTGCATTTGTATGAAAATGATGGGTTGAGGAAGAGTTTTGCTACATGAATGGGTCGATGAAGCATCCCATTCCATTGAGTATCAATCAAATCCCATAACAACATGTGCCTGTTATGCCCTAGGGTACCCTTTCCCACATAGAAATTTTGAATGGCCTCTTTGGCCCTATCCATGGCCTCATATAAATATCCCATTGTGGGCTTATCACCATCAACAAGTCTCAAATTGACATTGAAGCAAAGACTGAAGAGTAATAAATGTGGTGGCAAAATGCATGATTGTAGGACACTTCAACTCCTTGTTTTTGGTGTGCCTCCTCATGACACTAAGCACAAAGCATGTTTGTAAATGAACTTGGGGATGCTCCTAGATTGATCAATCACCAACTTGATAAAGGGAATTTTCCCCATATCCTCCAATGGCAAATCAATGCAATGAGCTGCATATGGAGTCCAAAACAAACAGGGGTACCTATCCATAAGCATCTTGCCATCAACCACATATTTAGTTGCATTATCTGTAATAACTTGCATAACAATGTGCACCCCAATATCCTGGATGAACCCATCCATCAACTCGCATAAAAGTGTTGCATATTTTACATGTGCCGACTGATTTTACAAACATGGTATCTCTAGGACAATGTACCAAGAAATTGATAAGGGTTCTACCCTTATCATCTGTCCACCCATCTAGCATGACTATGCATCTAGTGCTCTCCCATGACTTCCTAAACTCTATCAACCTAGCATCGATGTCCTTCTTTTCTGCTTGAAGGTTTGGGCCCTGCAACTCCTCAAAGGTGGCACTTTTATACTCCAGGCCAACTACTGCAATGGCATCACACATCAGCTTCCAAAATGGATTGTTTTTAGGAATGCTGATAGGTATGTAACTCCAGTAAAGACACCTTCCCATTACTTGTCTGCTTCTACCTTTTCTGAGTTCTTTATAATTGACTTGATAGAAGGTTGTGATCTTGGTCCAACAAAATGGGATGAGAGCCTCTCCCTCCAAATAAGTGAAGCTATGGAACCCCTCCCATTATCCTCACCGATAGTGGTAGATAGAGATGCACCTACACTTCTTTCTTGGCCAAAATCTGCAAGCTCTGCTTTGTTTCTAGCGACCTCATCCTTATTTCTCATTTTTTCATGGACAGATCTCATGATTTCTAGGTTCACTGCTATACAAAGGGCAACATCATGGCCAGGTAGTTTGGCTAGATGGTATTTCAACCTGTTAACCCCTACCGACATGTGATTCCCACATAATTTGCAGCTCAATTTTTTCCTATTTGTTCCATCCTCGGGCTCACCATACTGCAAAAATGGGTCCAATATCTTTGGCATTTTTGCAATTGGAATGCTTCAACTCAAATGCAGCCCTAAGGCACAAAAAAAAAATTACATTAAACTCCATTGGAAAAAAATAGCAACATTCTTGCTTAAAAAATCATACCTCTATATTTAGATTTTAGGCCATGAAATATAAGAAGAAGAGGTGGCTAAGAATTAAAAAAACAAGTATGCTATTTTCCATTCTAAGTTTTTAAGCCCCCCTTTTACATTGTGACTATTTTTCATATTTTTGGGCATGGAAATCAATGGAAAAATAGAAAAAAAATAGCAAACAAATAGACAAAGAAATATGCAAGAAAAAATGTAAGAAATGTTTCAAACAATCCATGGAAAAGATAGAAAAACAATGAGATAAAATGTACATACCTGTGAGGAATCTTGAACACTTGCTCCACAAAAATCCTTGATTGAGATGGTAAATGATGTTTGAAAGCCTCCAAAGGTGTTGGTGGTCTCCTCAAGCCCTTCCCCTCCTATTCCAAAAATTGTATTTGCCAAATGACATAAAAAACCCTTTTTTTCCCTTTTAAAATCGCGAATTGGAGGCCTGGGAGATTTTTTAGATCAACTCACAACTTTTAAGGAAAAATCATGTTTTGAAGGAAAAGTCACACCTTACTGATTTATTAAAAAAGAGCGACTTTTGATCGCCGAAAAAATCAGCTTGGAGCAAAAGTAGCGACTTTTCTGATTTTTCGCGAGAAGTTGGTGAGGTTTTCAACACCGATTTAAAGTATAAAACAAAGAGAGAGGACAAATGATATACGCTATTAAAGTAAGAGATGAAGAAGAAAAGTTTCCCTTGAGATGTGGCACCATTTCCAATAGAAGGTAAAAGATCATGCTTCCCATGGTAGTCTAAAAATAGTCTGTAGAACAACCTGTAGCAGACTGTACAGTCACAAATGTGGGCACATTTCCCAAGAAAGATGACTGTCATTTATTGCAGGCCATACAATCCATACAATAGACTTTTTAGGCACGTGTGGCCTCAAAAATTGAGGCATGGAGAAGAGCATGTCGTACAACACATGTGGGAAGATCGTACAATTATTCTTTTGGCATAGATTTTGGGGTAGATACTGTTGTTTTATATTTGTGAAATTATATCAGTGAGGGTTGATTTAAAAATTCATTGTATTGAATTTTTTCTTAGAAAACTTCTCTTAATAAAATATTATTATTCAGGTTTTTCCCCAAGCTGGGGTTTTGCCCAGTCTTATGAATAAAAGTATATGTTTCATGTGTTTGATACTTCAGTGTTTAAGAAGATCTTGAAGTGGTGGTTTTTAATTTCAAATTTATGAGTAATTTTTTTATTAAAATCCCTAGATGTTAAGGTGTTGGATGAAATTTCTGAATGGAAGTTTTCATATTAATGTCAATTATTTTCTTCAGTGACATAGACCCGGGGTACCATCCTCAGAATCTCTAGAAGTGCCCAAAAGTTTCCCCCAAGATATATTACTTGGAAGAAAAAAGTTGTAGTTCTTATTTAATGATTTAGTAAACATAGCATTAATAGAAAAAGAAGTAGTAGACCTTCCAAAGTGTTGAATCTAGAGGCAATGCAATTAGATTCTTCATTTTCTTTCTAGTTACCATATTACCTCATCAATCTAATCCAATATATTAAACATATCAACCATCTTGCAGCCCTATATTGGAGACAATCAAGTATTGAATTTAAGTTATGATCTTGGAAAAAAAATACTTTAATAATCAATCCACTATAGCATTCAATGACTTGAGGCATCCCTCTCAAACTATCGGATATTGAAATTAGTAAAAAGTGATTGTACTTTTAAAGAAAATTCAACCATAAGAATGTCTAAAGATGTTTTCATTGGCATTTCATGTCATCATATTTATTCTTAGACTCTGTAAAGTAATATGTAAATTAATCATAAAAACAAGAAAATTGAGGCATCTTAGCATACATACAAAGAAAGAATAATCTATTCTCAAAATGTCACTCGATCAATTTAGATGATTGACCTTTTAGATCCCTGGCAATGGGAAAAAAATTAACATCTGGAATGATAAGGTTCTCGGGCTCACCCCCATTGATGAAGCCAATTTTCCCAATCTTAAACTCCAAATGCAAGAAATGGGATATAAAAATATCTACGATATATTATCTTGGGACGACGGTGAGAATTGGAAGGAATGGAAATTATTGGAGCCCCTAGAGCACCTTGATAAAGAACACAAAAACTTCACCTCCCTTCTACATGGCAGATCTCCCTTAAATATCCAGGATCGAGATATCAAAGGTTGGGGAATTAACAGGCACTACATAGTACAAGAAGGCTTCAAAATTATAAAAAGCAATGATGGTAACCAAAAGGCAAACATTTGGAACAAGATATGGAACCCAGACTGTATACCCAAAGTTAATATATTCTTTTGGATGTTAGCTCAAAATAAATTGCTCATGCTGATAATTTTAGAAAAAGAGGATATGAGGGGCCCTCAAGATGTCCTCTTTGTGCCGCCCATAGTGAAATTGCTTTGCATATTTTCCTAACTTGCCCAATGGCAATCCAAGTTTGGGAATGCTCCCTTGGACCTCTGGCTGTCAAAGGTAGGCTCACAAGCAATGTCTCAAACATGGTTTTCAACTGGAAGACATTCTACCTTGCCAAGATCGTAGGTAAACCCACTATATTGTGTATGTGGAACACCATGCCTCAAAACATCTGTTGGAAAATCTAGCTTTCAAGAAACAGAGAAATTGTTTATGGGAAAAAGTATGATCCCGGGCACATTGCCATCAAAGTTCAAAATATGATTTCCAAAAAATTCAACAACAAATCATCTTCAAAGAAACTGAAAAGCTCAGCCCTTCAAAAGTAACATTCTACAAAAATATATTTTTGCAAAGCTCCCATCAAACCAAACTCCTTCCTTCAGACTAGGAAATACGGAAGGACAAGAAATATTCCATCAATGGAAAAAGAATCTTCACTACCATACTCTCTTCTTCGATGGAGCATCGAAAGGAAACCTACGGAAGGCTGTAGTGGATGGAATTATCTTTGATCTTGGAGGACACCCAGTGGTCTCTTATGCTTGGGGGATAGGAATAATGTCCAATAACGAAACAGATTGGCTTTCCCTCTTACTAGGGATTGAAATGGTTAAAAAAAAACATTAGCAAGATCATTGTTTTCAGAGACTCCAAACAAATAATTCAGAAAATGAGGAATGGATGCACTAATGGCACAACCAACTATAGTCGTTTGCATAAAAGAATCATCAAGAAGAGTTCCAACCTTCAGGCCACTTATTATCACATCCTAAGATAGAACAACAGTCAAGCAGACAAAATGGCCAATCAAGGAGTGAAGAACAAGACATGCATAGTTTCAATAAGAGAACAAGCAATCTTCAAACATGTTCCTTAACCTATTGACCTCCATGGGATCTCTCCATCCCTCCTCTCCCATTGCTCATTTTCATCTCTCAAGCAAGCACCCATCGATGCGTCCTGACTATCACAGCTGCTCTACTAGTGCCTGGATTGTTGCAATCAAGTGTCTCTGCCCCTAACCAAAGGATTACACAAGTCTCTACTTCACCTACATTGATGAATCCATCAATAGGAAATATCTTAGACACCCTTGAATCATGAAATAAGAGATTAACTCTATCCGTACAGGTTTACGCAGCTTGAATTATGAAATTGATGAGCACCACTAGATCATGAGTGAAGAGCAAGAACCTTCGAAGACAATACAGGACAAGGGTTGGATACGAAACTGCAAAAATTATAGACCACCTCTCACAATTTTACTGAAATTTTGTGCTTTGCTGATATACATTTAAATTTATTATGTTTTTTTGCTTATTTTTGAACAACCAATTTGCCAAACAATACCCATAGTGGGGCAGTCTCAATCTTAGGAAAAAAGTCAGAAATCTTCTCTTCATTGTAATCTGTCTTCACACCTCTATTAGCTCTATTACAATAGAGCAATTTTTGGATCCCAGTTCTGTACAAGGATGGTTGTGCTCAGCTCCTTTTTATAATTATTAAATTTCCCTAGTTACTT
Source organism: Pseudotsuga menziesii (assembly GCA_001517045.1). NCBI lineage: Eukaryota > Viridiplantae > Streptophyta > Pinopsida > Pinales > Pinaceae > Pseudotsuga > Pseudotsuga menziesii. The sequence goes on from LPNX011114446.1 coordinate 60,089, forward strand.
TAAAAAAAATGACTTGAGGAATCCCTGTCAAACTATTGGATATTGAAGTTAGTAAAAATTGAATGTACTTTTAAAATAAAATGCAACCATAAGAATGTCTAAAGAAGTTTTCATTGGTATTTCATGTCATCATATTATTCTTAGACTCTGTAAAATAATATGTAAATTAAGCATAAAAACAAGAAAATCGAGGCAATTTTAGCATACATACAAAGAAAGAATAATTGATTCTCAAAATGTCACTCGATCAATTCAGATGATTGACCTTTTGGTAATTGGGAAAACTTTATCTTTTTGTTATTTTTAAATTTTTTTAGGCAGCGCACTAGAGTAGGGATTGAATGCAACATTATGCAAGTTCACTTGTTTTACACGTATTTTTGTCCAATTCATACAACATTTACATTAGGTATGCAATATCAAATTTTGGTACTTAGCTTCTATTACTAAAATTCTCATAGTGGTACTTATTGTTAGATGTCATCTCCAAACATACCAAGACCCACTTAACATAATCTTATTTTATACTAATTTATCCAAAATGGATCAATATATAATTTGTCATATATATTGGTACTTCTGCAATGGAAAATTGGATCCAGATTTGTAGGGCCCATTTTAAGGGTAAATCCTATTTTGGTAATTTGGGTTCCTATAACTTCCAAAACCTACTTTAGATATTCAATATATTTTTTAAGGATCAAAACTTTTCAAATGAATTTCCCAACCCAAACATTGTTCTACACATTGAGAGCTTTCCAGTGATCCAAATACACCTCAACTGGAATCCATATAAAAAATTTATGCCTCCCACAAGTTGACCAATGATTTGACCACAACAATACTAAGTGGATGCCATGTCAGACATAATTTCTCACACTTCTGGAGATCATCCCATGTGGACTATCAAAAAATATCTAGAAGGCCCATAAGCCTAACCCTGATTAACAGTTAGGGCATACAAAATACATAACCCTAACCCTAGATGACTATGAAAACATGTTAAAAGTAATAAACACTAAAACACGAGGAAAAGAAGGGCTTTAGATCCTATTGTATTGATTCAATATTCCATAGAATACCTACGCAAAGGAGTGGGAATTTTTAGAAGAACAAGGGAAGTAAGAGATGTTCTAACAACAATTCAGGCCATAGTGTCTCTTGTAACTCCATAGTGAGTCCATCTTTCCTTGTATCTTACATTTATGTATGAGAGAAAAGTACAAGGCATAGTCCACATCTTTTTGCTATATTTTCCCACATTTTTCGAGTTATCAAATTCATCATTTGTGGCCCTATACCAAAATTCAAAACGTATAGGAAGTGGGGAATCAACAAACCAAAATAGATTCTTCACAATTCAGTGAGTTTTGTTGAAGGATACATTACCAAATATAGGTATGGATCATGTCATTTAGGATTCATATGCAAATTTAGGAATTGGTTTGGATGTTAACAAAACTGGGTCAAAATCCTCTATGTCAGCTACACACAAAAGAATAGCACATAATTATCATTAATGAGCATAACAGCCTCATGACTACTGACTCATTTTGCATATCTTGATGTGTGATGTTTAGAGGGATATTCAATACTCTTTATGTGATTAGTTTCTGCTACGACCTCCTACATCGCATTAGCATGTAATGTTGATGTAATAAGGAATGCTATAGAATGCAAGATTCAAAATGGACCATGTCTATGATTAAAAAAGTATTGGGAAGTACAAAGCAATAAGCATTGGAAGCAAGGGCACCTAAAACCTCTTTATAAGAGGTATTTAATATGAATCTTACATTACCTTGACATATTCCAAACAATTAAAGGATCTGGTAGCATACCAAGTGTTACAGAGAGAAATTCCTATGGCTTGGGGTACCACAACAGACAGACTTGAATCCAGAACACCATCTTTCCCAATATGCAATAGAAATAAAATGTCTAACACTAAAGGATCAGACCTCGTACCTTATTCCGGATGGTTGAAATAGATCCCCGTTGAGCTTTCCAATCTTCTGCTTGAATTGATATAATACTGCCTCAACAACAAGTAAACAATACAAGCATACTATATGATGGTGTTAGAACTATTCTAGCATATATAACATCAATAATGTAAAAGCATTTGACATATTCCAATGGATACAACATTAAATCAAATACACATCATTGGACAGGAAAAGATGTTTCTATTAATATAAATCAGAGATTACAAGATAGATACAACCTCTGATGGCACGTCAGCGAATCAGAGAAACTGAATCCCGCACTTAGGCCTCCACCACCTCAATCCTCCATCTCTCGATAGCAAGCTCACTAGCAAAGGCAAGCTTGGGAAGAACACAACAGTGCTCCAAGGGACAAAGGGATGCAGACTCAAGTATAGTTCTGGCAACAATGGACTACAGTTTCCTTGCTTCAATATTTCTATATGCCTTCAATGTACCAAGGGGTTCCTTGTATAGCTTCACATGGGATAATGAAGGGTTGAATCCGAGCGATCTCAAGTCATATGGAAGGCCAGGAGTCGAATGAGTCGGATCCAAGTCAAGGAAAACTCCAAAAAGCTTTGGACTTATGCACACATCCCGATATACGCGGTTATCAGGGACAGATCCACATATGTACGCGGTTATCGGGGAAAAATATGCGTATATCATCTTTTATATAGTTTTTAGGGATGATTAAGGTAACATCAAAGGATAAAATGTGGTCCATGGGGTCTAAAGAGTCTGCAGCAGGACAGGGGAAGGCCATACAAAGTGCGATTCACCTAGTGTGATGAAATCCGCTATAACAAATGCCCCCTAATGTGTGAGGTCAGAGGGGTCATACGATGACCGAAATACATTATAAGTCCATCCTAGAAGTGGAGTGATGAAGGTACCCAAATGGAATACCAGCCACCTAATCAGCATAGCACCATGATACAACTCTGCATATAACTGCAAGTACATATAGCAGTCCCGGATACATAAGAGTACAATGGCCATGAATAGGCATAATACATGATATCACATATGTGGTCATCGCCACGTACAATATACATAGATCAGAATCTCCATGATGAAGATATACAATATACAAAGGATCATGATCTCCATGATAGCTAAAGATATACAATAGATCAATATCTCCATAGTGGCTGGAAATGTCTGACATATACTGGTATCACAGTCACAAGAGCTGAAATCTCATGAACACTTGAACGATCGAGGAGGTAGCATATAAGGGATGCCACCAGTCTAGAAAGTATTCTACACAAACCGCTACGAGTACATGTCCTACTATGTGAATAGAGGTGTCAAGGTCGAACATAGTAGTCCATCGTCTGATTATCGGTCATTGATGTATACCGTTAACAGACGCGAGATTACCCACCGATAATGAAAATGGGAATCAAGGTACTAGAGTGAAAACTAACAAGTGTGAATAGATGTGTTGAGGTCGAACACTTGAGAGAATCCATCGATCAGGGGACATTGATGTATTCCCAAGAAACTATCGATGGCGAGAGAACCTGCCACTGATGACTACAAGTCTCAAGGCACTCAAAAGGACTCTAGATTCCAATCCCAGAATAGATGATCTGAAGTCGATGGGATGAAATCCACTGGAAGGAGGGCATTAAGGCATCCCCCATCATCCAACACGAGGTAATCAGCAAAGATGTCTAATGTGGAAGGACTCGATCATAAGGTGCACGAACCAGTAACTATACCGGGAATGGCCAACATGCAAAGTCAAGATAACCAAGGAATGGTCGACACAGGTTTCAACTTCCTTCGAACAAGAGGATAACGGCATATGGTGACTGAATGAAGGCAGCATAGACTCGATATACAAACTGGGACATCTCTGTGACACAGGAGGCATCAACAGAGGGTCCATAGGGACTGGAATCTTAACCAGTCAGTGGAGATAAAGTCAGATAAATGAGTACAGCTCCTAAAGTCAAACTATAACCCAACCAATGGATGTGAATATAGTGCTCTGTTCGAAGGCGACACGACTCGACAGCTGCCAAAGATAACATCTTTCCTTGTCCGGCTTTTTATTTTTTTATTTTTTTTGGACTTTTTCAGTTATTTGAAAAGCTTGAAAAAAGAATAAACTAGCTTTATAGTTACAAACTAGGAGGAGACGAGTGTCATAAGGGCAAACAAACTAGTTCCAAGCAGTGGAACATACCTATGCTCAATGCAAAGATACATGTGTAGGATATCAACACTCGGGGGAAAATCCCCTCCCGGTAAAAAGGGAGATCAAGCTGCGAAGGATATAAAAAATGGCTCTGCATGGCTAGACATGAGACAAGCTCTGGCTATATGGCTGAAACGCAATCTCAGGGGAGCCGGCATAAAGCTCAATAAGGTAGGCAAAGCTCATGATAATGCATTCACAACTTGACATATGGGGAGTTCGGAGGGAAATAGGCTAGCATAAGATCAAGAGCAGTATGAGGCTCTTGCTAAATGTCATAGCGGTACTATACAACGGACTCCCACACCCTAGAAGGAGGAAACATCGGCATGGGCACCAAATGCAAATAAGGCGCTAAGTAGGGTACCCATGTAAGGGGAAGCTCTACCACTCATATTATGCCACTTCTATAGTAGCAAGAAGGTTCTGTGACACAATAGAGTGGGTTGGTACCTAAGGTCATGGTGACATGGTCATAAAGTCATGAAAAATGGAAACGGTGGTGAACCTAACCTATATGCCAGTGTATACATTATACCTAAGATCAGTACAAACGGGTCAATCCAATGGCTGAAACGACACTGAAAATGGTCTTCTACATCACAAATTAAGTCAGAAACGGTCCAAAATGGTTAGAAACTGTCAAAACTATAGGAAAGGGGGTAAAAATTTTCAAATATTTGAAAATTTTTCTATAAATATCATTTGAAACTTTTACCCTTTGGAGCTCTGATTTTCAACTGCAAATTCCAGGAGATCCAGCCGGCGGAATTCACAACCGTTTCTTCCAGGTAGTTACTCATACTCTCAGCTTGCATTTCAATATATTTTTTACAAGTTTTCATGGTCAAATGAGGTGTAAAATCCAAATCTACATGAGCGTTGCGGCCCACACGGGTATCGAGGCTTTTCCCGCGTATAGGGCTGGCTATACGCGGAAAATAGGCCAGAACTCGCGTACATACGCTGTTGTTTGCAAAACAGTTGCGTATGACGCCGTGCAAGTGGATTTTTCAAAATATAATGGACAATTGGGTGTCTTCTCATGCAAGATGGTGCTAGAATGGCGAGAGCGCGAGCATGGTGAAGTAGAGGAAGCTGTAAGGGCCGATGTGAGGGAACAAAAATCTCTCTGAGCATGTGGACTCTATAAGTTCTGGTGTCTTGGTGGTTTGAGGGCCAAACCACAACTTCTAGAGATGCTAGTGGATTATTGGGATCCAGAATCAGAGTCTTTCTGGATAGATGGGATGTCTCTCACCATAGAGGTGGAAGACATATACTTCATTACAGGTTTATCCAGGCAGGGGGAGGTGGTGAACCTTCGTTCTCGAGGTGGGCCAAGAGGCGGGCTTACTATCGACAAGTACGTAGAGGTATACTGCTACCCAAACACGGAGAAGGTGGGGAGCCAAGTCCCCACCAATGCTATATAGGTACTGGGCCTAAAGGCCATACTACTGACGCTGGGCAGGATAGCAGGATTAGCCTCACTTCATCAGGCCTCTCGGCCACTGATGTTCTATGCGGTGGAGTGTATGAGACCGACCATCTATGACTGGAGCACTACACTACTGGGAAATATGAAACACCAGCTCAGCGAGTGTAAGGCAGGTAGGATACGGAACTTCGGGTTCAGTATCATTTTGAGTACATTCTTATTCGAGCGTGTACCAGGATTGAGCCCTAGAGTGGATGTTCCTCTCCACGGGGTTCGAAATCTGGCCCAACGGCGTTGGGCAGATGCGATGCGCAGATTGGGGGGTGGTAGGGTGGTTAACCCCTATCCAGCTGACTTCTTTCCATGGTGGCGACAACAGATTGTTGCCATAGATGACTACCCCTATGTAGGGATATATTTTTGGGGGGATCCGGACATGCCATTGCCACTAAAAGCGGCATACGGAGAGATAGGTACTGAATCTCGACTCTCACTTTTTTTAAAATTTTTGAGTTATTTAATTTTTTTGTATTTTCTTGATTATATGAAATCAAAAAGACATGTTTTTGGGTGACAACACATAGTGACATCTACCATTCATGTGCAGATGTGGGACCACGGTGACCGGAGGGCTTCCCACGTCATAGACGGAGGGGAAGAGGGGATGACATCACAGGTGTGGATGCTCCAGAACATCCATACCAACTTCATGCGACTGACTCACAGAGTGCCCATGGCGCAAGTCGAGGACTTGCCTGAGGCTATGCAGCGACAGGTGGTAGGTGTGCCACACGCATGGGTGCATCTATTCCGGTGGCTAGCTAGAGCCGTGGTGACGTATCATGATCACAACACTCCTCCACAGGATTAGATGCCTGGGAGTTTTGTATGTACGACCGTGTATTATATGATGGAAGCTTTGAAAGCTCCACTTTTGTATATGACACTATGTATTACCACATTTTTTATATATATAAAAAGTTTATGGTGATCGGTTTATTTATTTACATGTGTAAAAATTGTTTATGATTAATTTATTATGAATGAGACAAATGCCAATCTAACACGTAGTTAGCATATGAGTCAGCAACTTGATTATCATTTCTTGGAATGTGTATATATGTAATACATTCAAATTGTCGTTCTAATAATATCACACGTAAGAATCTTCTCAATAACTTCGGATCTCTAACATGGTACAAACCATTGATCTGTGACACTACTAACTCCGAATCAAGACGCACCTCAAGAGATAGAACACCATGTGAAATGGCATCCCGTAGAAGCTCAATGACGGTGCTATATTCAGCAACATTGTTGGAAGATGGCTGTAGACATACACCTCCTAAAGACAATACCTGACCCATAGGAGTATAAATCACCCAAGCAGCAGAGGCTGAGTGTTGAGTGTGACGGCTTGCACCATCCGCGAATCCTATGTAGTTGGAAGATTCCCTTGACATATGCCAAAAGAAACGGAAAATAATCACAAACCCGATCACGATAAGAAAAAGACCTAAACTATGCAAAGCTGTACAATAATATACAACAAACAGCCCTGGCTAAAGATCATGCATAGTATTTTTTGAGATAGAGCCCATTTTTAGGCTCCGCCAAAGCTATGCCTTCATAGTCGACCAATTCATAGGCACCCTTCTCTAAGACACGCTTAACCACGTAAGGACCACGCCACATAGGATTGAACTTCCCTGCCCCCAAGTGTTCTTTCGGTTGATCCCACAAAAGGACCAAATCTCCCTCAATAAACACTCTTGGACGGACAGACTTATCGTACTGGACCTTAACGCGACATTTATTAACCTCTAGAGCCACCAAGGCATCTCGACGCTGCTCATCAAGTTGCTTGAGGTGGACCAAACGCTCCTCCAAAGGTGAAGTGTCTGGTAAGAGCTCCACAGCTAGCTTCAACGAAGGGATTTCGCATTCAACCAGCAATATCAACTCCACTCCATGCACAAGCTGATATGGAGAAAAACCAGTGGTAGTCTTAACCGCGGTTCGATATCCCCACAAAGCAAGGTATAACATAATATGCCAATTCGTCTTGCTTTGTGCGATGGTTCATTGGAGAATGGAATTTAGTGATTTGTTCACTGCTTCAACCTGTCCATTTTCTTGGGGGTAATAAGAAGAGGAGTGCTCTTGCTTATACCCTAACTTGGAGGCCAACTCTTCCATCATACGGTTCTGAAAGTGTGAGCCATGGTTAGTGACTAACTCTTTCGGAATCGCGAACCGAGTAATGATTTGGTTGAATACAAAATGAGCGACTGTCTCACCGTTGGATTTTACTGTAGGCATTTCCTCAGCCCATTTCATGAAATAATCCACAGCCACAATAATATGATGGTGCCCCCCAGCCGAAGCTGGGTTGCAATCCATAAAATGTAGCCCCCACTTAGTGAAGGGAACGGCAGTGATAATAGGATGTAAAGGGGCAGGTTTCGAGCGCATATTCTGTGTGAACACCTGGCAAGGGTGGCACCTCTTGACCACTTCAACACAATATTTAAAGATCGATGGCTAGAAATAACCCGCTCTCAAAATATTTTAAGTTGTAGAAAGCCCAGATAAATGACCGCCACATGCCCCTCCGTGGAAATCATTCAGCACAGACTCAGCCTCCTCGTGAGTTAAACAATGTTGTAAAATGGAATCCACCCCACGGTGGTACAAAGTATTGTCCACTATAAGGTATTTCTTCAAAACGTGACGTAGTCGTCGTCGTTCATCTCGTGAGAAGTGAGTAGGGGTCCTCTGTGTTTGCAGATATACTATGATATCTCCATACCATGGTTCAGCTGTCGAGATGAGGAAGATATGCTCATCAACAAATGTATCCTCACAAATTGACTCCTCAGCCTCGCTCAGAAAATCCAATATAAGCTCCGCAAAAATTAACGATTTCTTTGATTTTCCCGAAACAAATTCGAGATCAAATTCTTGCAAGATGAAAATCCATTTATTATACTTTCCCCCTATCATCCTTCGTGTGAGGATGAACTGAAATGGATTGACATGGGCGAATACCAACGTCTGGCAAAGGAGAATATAATGTCTCAAACGCTGCACCGCATGTATGGTTGCTAAGGCAAGCTTCTCGACATGAGAGTACCGAATCTTTGTGTCAATGAGGTTTCGGCTCAGATAATAAATGACATGCTCCTGAAGCTCCTCATCCTCCTGAACCAATACCATACCAATCGTCTCTAAAGACACGGCCACATATAATAGGAAATCACGGCTATAATCCGGAGGACTAATCACCGGGGCCGATGGTAGAGCTTGCTTAAGTGCATCGAAGGACTCCTGGGCTTGCTCATCCCATTCAAAGGGAGTATCCTTCTTCAAGAGATGCATAAAGCCTCTAGTCAAATTGGCAAAATTGACTACAAATCTTCGTAAGAAGTTTTCCATACCTTGCAAACATTGAAGATGACGAATGTTCTTCGGGGGAGACAACTTAAGTATTGCCTCAACCTTTAAGGGATCAACTCTTATGCCCTCCTTTGAAACGATGAATCCTAGTAAATGACCTAACTTAACGCAAAAGATGCACTTATGAGGATTTAATCGAACCGAATAGTGCCAGCATCTTTCGAAGACCAATCTCAAGTGATAGGGATGACGCATTCTCATACGAGAATGAGCAGCGAGATCATCCAAAAATACTTCAATAATGGACTTGAGATCGTGAAAAATCAAGGTCATGGCTCGCTGAAACGTAGCTCCAACGTTTTTAAGGCCGAAAGGCATTTTTTGATATGCAAACGTTCCCAAAGGACAAATAAATGTAGTCTTGTGTTGGTCCTCAGGTTTAATCTGGATCTGATTATACCCGAAAAAGCCATCCATGAAGGAGAACACCTCGCTACCTGCACACTCATCCAAAATATGATCTATAAATGGTGTGGGGAAGTTATCCTTAGAACAGGCACGATTTAAATCACAGAAATCAATGCATATTCGGATCGCTCCCTGCTTCTTATCCACTAGAATGGGGTTTGAAACCCACTCCGTCAAGGGAACGGGATAGATAAAGCCTGCTTTCAACAGCTTCTCTCTCTTCCTTAATGGCGGGTGCTTTCCTAGGATTCATGGCGCGTAAACGCTGTTGAACAGGCTTAACATTGGGGTAAGTCTTAATTTCATGTTTGACAATCCGAGGGTCGATACCTAGCATCTCATCATAAGACCAAGAGAAAACATCACGGAATTACTTGAATAGCTCAGTATACTCGATAATCTTTGCTTGGGAACATTCTGCTCCAAGATATACATTCTCAATGGTGCCAGGATTTCGAGAGATGTTGATAGCAATCGTGGAAGATATGTTCGCCATGTTCCCATCAGCCATCTGGCCAGGAGAGCTTAATGGAACCATGGGGCTACCAAGTCTCTGACTAAGGATCTCCCTATAATCCTCACGCTCCAAATGGTCGAGCGGTGGAAGGAAATATGATCGATGATGAAGTTCCTCCCATGGCGGCTCAACACCCGACATAGCATCGATGATCGCTTCATCGAAAGGGAAAATCATATCCAGGAAGTCACGGTCATGAGAAGACTGTACTGCCCATGCCGGTAGCACATAGGGGTCTTCCTCCTCTGTCCTTGAAGAGGAAGAACAAGGCTCCGCAACACTCTGAAGATTAGCTTGATAAGCAATCATAGTTGCAGGAAGCGACACGTTGGTTTCGACAGGCTCACTCGAGGTACTCGGTGTAGGAAGAACCCAAGGATCTTCCATATGAGTCGTGCGAAAAGACACCGAGGTTGTAGAAGACGAATCCTTACCAAAACTGGATCCTATCATGAGTATCGGCGCAGGACAACTAAAACTTCCCATAAGGGACGGATACATACCTACACCCACACTCCCAGTTGCCGGCTGAGAGTGTTCAACGATCGGGACCGAAGCTCCCGAAGATGCAGTAATAGGGGAATTCTTGAATGAAATCTGATCAATCATTACAATCTTCCCATTATGAAGAAAGCATACAATGCGGAACAAGGAAGACGCAACGGATTGCATACTATACATCCAATTCTGACCCAGCAAGAGATTGTAGTTGAGTGGCACATCAACCACTTTGACCTCTATCACAACGGTCTTCCCCCCCAAACGGACTTTAAGAGAGGGAAGGATGCCGTGCAGCCTAAAAGATCTCCTATCAAAAGCAGTTAACATAGTCACTGATTTCAACATCTCAGGAGAACCAAGACCCTTCCAACAAGACAAAGACATCACAGAGGCAGCAGTGCCCTTGTCAATCACAGTGCGCTTGACAATCATATTCAGACATTCTACGTGTACCAAAAGCGACACATAGTAGGGCAAGCGAGGCTGATGTCCTGCGGTTTCAAATTTGATCATTGAGGAAGAATCATCACTGTTCACACCAAGAGCAGAAAGCAAAGCCTTTCTTTGCGAAGGACAACTCTGAAGCACCTCCAATGCAGACATCGCACAAGGAGTATGGCCCAAATCCTCGACAACTGAATAACTCTGGGCGGCTCGGGCATTTGGATTATGCCCCAAGTGCTTAAGTACCCCCTTAGGAATGCGAGGTGCAGCTTCAGGTTTATCCACCGATTTCTCAACCGGTTTCTCAATGCGCAAAGGGGTTCCTGGTGGATCAGGTTCTTTTCCTGGGCTGGGTTGTGACGATCCATAATCTTTCACATGAGTCACAACCTTAGCAGCACGGACCATGTTAATGTACCCACGAGCACTAGTCTCAGGTGGATTAGTCGTACTAGATTGCTCCTGGGACTTCGAGTTCATATTCTGGTTATGCGGCGGTAAAGGGTTCGTTAGCACACATGGGCCTTGTGCTAACAGTCTCGAAGCTTCATCAATTCGAGGGCACAAGTAAGTGAGATGATCATTCTTACATAGCTTGCAAGGAAACTTAACTTTACGTTTCGCTTGCTTGTCCCCCCCAGCATTCTGACCGTTCTTGTCATTATTAGAGGCATTCTCCTTCTTATTCCCACCCTTTCAATTATTATTCTTACCCTTTTTTCTATTCCGTCCGGACTGCTGATTACCCTTCTGGTCCGACGATTGCACAGAAAGTACACTCGTCGTTTGGTTGGGCTGAGACGAAGCCGTAGCTTGTCCCGAAGCAGATTGGTTGAGCGATAATTGGCTAACTTGTTTAGCAACCAAATCTGCAGGTTTGGCACTCGCACAACGCACAATGCCATCGGCATGTGGTCCAGGTTTGACCTTGGAATCAAAACTAGAACAACAAGTGTTAGGAATAATCTCATATAACAAACCAGACTGAACATAGATCAAGTCTAGTTCTTGTGCCCTAAAGATGGCTTGTTCCTCATTCTGCACTCCGGATGTGGAAACATCCTTCACGATATATGGCAATAAAGACTTGAGGAACCACTTGAGAAGGAACTCCGGTGGTATAAAGGCTTTAATTAATCGCTTCCGTCTATGCCACTCCTGAATGTGATCAGAAATATGGGTGGTCTTATCTTGCCGAAATGTCGACAAGAGCTCAGTACCAACATCATAACGTACTGGTAGTTGGAAGTGATTAAGAAAAGTCATCGCGAGATCATCGAACAAGGTAAAGGCTCCCTTTGGTAACTCTATATACCATTTCCTAGCAGGCCCTGTGAGGGTGCGTTGAAATAGTCGCAAGTGGACTGAGTCCTGATGTAATGAATTCGAAGAGCACCAAAGGTGAAACTTGGTAACGTGTTCGCTCGGATCCTCACCCAGTTTGCCTTCGAACTTAGGTATATCCGAAGGAAGCTTGGTAGGGACAACCAGCCAAGCCGGGTCATGAGCAACGGGATCGTTCGTAAGTCTTGATAAGTCAAGAAGGTTAAGCGTCGCGAGGAAAGGGAGCTTAGCATGATGAGGTTGATGAACCACTCCCTGGTTCACATAGGTTTGGGCGCCACCATGGCCTTGGCCATAGTGTCCTCCTCCTGTCTGACCCATATAGGGTGGCGTGGAAGTACCATGATAAGGTGGACCCTGGCTAGTAGGAGCTACAAAGCCGTAATTAGGAGAATAAGCAGGTTGTTGATACGCTCCTCCATAAGGTGAAGAAACCTATCCATACTACGTGCCATAATAAGGTCCATAGGTCATCGCATGCGATGTCCCATGGGACACTCCGTAGGTAGGAATATAAGCTCCGGAAGGGGGAACATACATACCAGAAGTAGGTATATATGCCCCCAATGTAACAAGCTGAGAACTAGAAGGGTGAATATATCCTCCCAAAGCAGCGGGTGGGATATGAACTTGAGACACAATCGGCCTAGTAACCGCAGTACGGACCTGACTCGTAGCCATATATCGACTCGAAGGACCACGTGAGTAAGGTGGAGGATGAACATTTGAAGAACTCGGAACTGAGGATGAAGGAAGCTCAGTAATAAGATATGTAATAGTACCTATCATCACTCGTCTGGGGCCTAGTATCCTAATGGGATCACCAACTCTAGACCTAGGAGGGAGATGAGATATAGCTTCCACCACTGGGACGAAAGGCGCAATGTGACTAGTAGTCCCAAACCTCTCCCCAATGGAAGGCATGGGATTTCCCCCAGGCATAGTGCTAGGCTCGCAATCGGATTCGACATGAAATATCAAATCATGTATAGGAAAACCAACCGTGGCATAACTACCGTAGCTAGTAGCAGGTGCAAAGTGAGTCTCAGCATCTTCCGGCATTCCATACCGGTAATGTGGCAATGGGGAATCAGCCCTAGGGTGAGTAGGTGCATCATGAAAAGATCCTATATGGGAAATCACAGGACCAAACTCAACTAGATCAGGTGAGGGATCGTATGTAGGAGTAAGTTCCCCATCGTCAATACGAATAGGAGGAGGTGGCTCAGGAATAGTCTCTGAATGATCCTCCATGGTGTGTGAATCAGTGTGTGACATAGTCCGCCCGAACTGTCTAGGCCTATCTCTCAACAGAGGAGGAGAAGTGGAAGGCAGAAGACTTGCTAACTGACGAGAACGACACAGAACCACACTCGAATCCACGATGACTCAACAAAATAGCAAAGACTCTCTATCTACGTAGACCCTAGGCCAACTAGCGTGCACAAAGCAATCACTAATAAAACTAAAGCCAAATGTAAGCAAACAAGGGCTGGATAAGTGAGCTCTCGAATGTGGCCGGTATGTCTCTCCTAGAAGAGGCTTGAGAGGCCCTTGTCACCACAAGCGGAGGTACGAAACCAATTATTGTGGCCCTTAGCTTCAACACGTAAAGCGACTGTGCTGTCCGACCCCAACTTGGCCGGGACACATGCAGAATAACCTCTACATGTACCCCCTCGATATCCTAGGTAAGGTCACTAAGGTCACCTCAATATAATCAAAGCTCAAGCGGACAGTCGTAGGTGGGATTGACCGTATGGGCAAGGTAGCAAAGCCCGAAACTCCCAAAAGAGTCCCCAGATACGAATCCAATCCTGGCAATATCGCCGATTCTACTCAGTTATGACTAGGGGTCATCCCAATCAATAACCGCTCACATTGCCTCGTGCTTAACTCCCGTTTGAGAGGAGGATCCTGAGAACGATGGTTATACCAAGGATTTCACACACTCCCTGGACAGACACCTAGTTGTTATTTTTTAGTGATCTTGGAGAATTAACTCACAATGAACTATTCCAAGGTCCTAAAACCTAAGCTTGTTGGTGCACCCTATAAAAGAAAAGAGTGTAATTCATTTTAATTAGTGTTGATTTTAGTTGGCTTTATTACTCAAAAATAGGATATGGTCGTGCAACTAGTGGTGTTATGACGCAACATAAAGTAAAATGCACATTGTAACAATCAATGCAAATGCATTGTGTCCATGTAAATAGGGTATGCGTACTACGTGAATGCACAATTTTTCTTCAAATGCAATGCAAACTTTCCGATATGAATTCCTGATTAGTACTCCAAAGCAAATCTAAAGCTAGTGCAAGTACAATGCAAAGTGCATAATGCAAAGCATAATGATAAGCAAATATTTTTGTATTTTTTGAATATAAGAGATGCAAAAAGCAAAAGAATGATTCTACCACCCTCAGACTCTGCAAGCACACATAAATAGCATCCAAGCAACAGAACAAGGTAAAAGAACTCTAATGCACTAATCTCAAACAAAAGATCGAAAATGCCATGACAAGAACTTTCCTAAAAAAAAAAAATTAGGCTAAAAAAAACGTTTCCAGTCAGAAACAGAGGTCAAAATAGGCTCAGGCAGTGCCAAAGGAGACTCAGCAACTAACAGCATTCACCCAGCAACCATCATCTTCCAAGAAAAGGAAAAAACCAGGGTATACACGACTGTTCGCAGTAAACCCGCGTGTATACGCGGAAATCCAAGAGGAACCTGCATGTATACGCGACTGTAAATCCAAAACCCACGTACAGGAAGAAAAAGGTGCATAAAACAAGGCAAACAGGCAGGCTGATACAAAATTCACTCCAATCAGACTCTACCAGGCATACATGCCCCCAGTCCCGACACAGAAACAAGAGAGAAAGAGCAATTCAAGTACATTGAATGCCAAGAAAATCACCCCCAAAGGACAACTACTAGGAACTCCCCAGTGGAGTCACCAATTCCTATGGCTTGGGGTACCACTACAGACAGACTTGACTCCAGAACACCATCTTTCCCAATATGCAATAGAAATAAAATGTCTAACACTAAAGGATCAGACCTCGTACCTTATTTCGGACGGTTGAAGTAGATCCCCGTTGAGCTTTCCAATCTTCTGCTTGAATTGATATAATACTACCTGAACAACAAGTAAACAATACAAGCGTACTATATCATGGTGTTAGAACTATTCTAGCATATATAACATCAATAATGTAAAATCATTTGACATATTCCAATGGATACAACATTAAATCAAATACACATCATTGGACAGGAAAAGATGTTTCTTATTAATATGAATAAGAGATTACAAGATAGATAAAACCTCTGACGGCACATCTGCGAATCGGAGAAACTGAATCCTCCATCTCTCGATAGCAAGCTCACTAGCAAGGGCAAGCTTGGGAAGAACACAATAGTGCTCCAAGGGACAAAGGGATGCAGACTCAAGTATAGTTCTGGCAACAATGGACTATAGTTTCCTTGCTTCAATCTCTCTATATTCCTTCAATGTACCAAGGGGTTCCTTATATAGCTTCACAAGGGATAATGAAGGGTCGAATCTGAGCAATCTCAAAGCCTATGGAAGGCTAGGAGTCAAATGAATCGGATCCAAGTCAAGGAAAACTCCAAAAAGCTTTGGACTTATGCACACATCCCGATGTACGTGGTTATCGGGGACAAATCCGCGTATGTACGCGGTTATCAGGGAAAAATCCACGTATATCATCTTTTATATAGTTTTTAGGGATGATGAAGGTAACATCAAAGGATAAAATGTTGTCCATGGGGTCTAAAGAGTCTGCAGCGGGATAGGGGAAGGCCATACAAAGTGTGATTCACCTAGTGTGGTGAAATCCGCTATAACAGATGCCCCCTAATGTGTGAGGTCAGAGGGGTCATACGATGGCCAAAACACATTATAAGTCCATCCCAGAAGTGGAATGATGAAGGTACCCAAATGGAAGACCAGCCACCCAATTAGTATAGCACCATGATACAACTCTGCATATAACTACAAGTACATATAGCAGTCCCAGATACATAAGAGTACAAGTACGATGGCCATGAATAGGCATAATACATGATATCACATATGTGGTCATCGCCACGTACAATATACATATATCAGAATCTCCATGATGAAGATATACAACATAGAACGGATCATGATCGCCATGATAGCTGAAGATATACAATAGATCAAGATCTCCATAGTGGCTGGAAATATCTGACATATACTGGTATCAAGTCACAAGAGCTGAAATCTCATGAACACTGGCACGATCAAGGAGGTAGCATATAAGTGATGCCACTAGTCTAGAAAGTCTTCTACACAAACCGCTACGAGTACATGTCCTACTATGTGAATAGAGGTGTCGAGGTCGAACATGGTAGTCCATCGTCTGATTACGGGTCATTGATGTATACCATTAACAGACGCGAGATTACCCACCGATAATGAAAATGGGAATCAAGGTACTAGAGTGCAAACTAACAAGTGTGAATAGATGTGTTGAGGTTGAACACTTGAGAGAATCCATCGATCAGGGGACATTGATGTATTTTCAAGAAACTGTCGATGGTGAGAGAAACTGCCACTGATGACTGCAAGTCTCAAGGCACTCAAAAGGACTCTAGATTCCAATCCCAGAATAGATGATCTGAAGTCGATGGGATGAAATCCGCTGGAAGGAGGGCATTAAGGCATCCCCCATCATCCAACATGAGGTACTCAGCAAAGCTGTCTAATGTGGAAAAACTCGATCATAAGGTGCACGAACCAGTAACTGTACCGGGAATGGCCGACATGGAAAGTAAAGATAACTAAGGAATGGCCGACATAGGTTTCAACTTCCTTATAACAAGAGAATAATGGTGTATGGTGACTGAATGAAGGCAGCATAGACTCGATATACAAATTGGGACATCTCTGTGACACGGGAGGTATCAACAGAGGCTCCATAGGGACTGGAAGCTTAACCAGTCGGTGGAGATAAACTCATATAAATGAGTACAGCTCCTAAAGTCAAACTATAACCCAACCAATGGATGTGATATACAGTGCTCTGTTCGAAGGCGACACGACTCGATAGCTGCCAAAGATAACATCTTTCCTTGTCCGGATTTTTAGTTTTTTGATTTTTTTTGGACTTTTTCAGTTATTTGAAAAGCTTGAAAAAAGAATAAAATAGCTTTATAGTTACAAACTAGGAGGAGACGGGTGTCATCAGGGCAAACAAACTAGTTCCAAGTAGTGTAACATACCTATGCTCAATGCAAGGATACATGTGTAGAATATCGACACTCGGGGGAAAATACCCTCCCGGTAAAAAAGGGATATCAAGCTGCGAAGGATATAAAAAATGGCTATGCATGGCTAGACATGAGACAAGCTCGGGCTATATGGCTGAAACGCAATGTCAGGGGAGCCGGCGTAAAGCTCAATAAGGTAGGCAAAGCTCATGATAATGCATTCACAACCTGACATAAGGGGAGTCCAGAGGGAAACATGCCAGCATAAGATCAAGAGGAGTATGAGTCTCTTGCGAAATGTCATGGCAGTACTATACAATGAACTCCTGTACCTAAGAGAGGACTCACAGCATGGGTACCAAATGCAAAAGGGAGCTAACTAGGGCACCCATGTAAAGGAAAGCTCTACCATTTACATGGTACCACTTCTAACAGCATCATGAAGGTTCCGTGATACCATGGAATGGGTTCGTACCTAAGGTTAAGATGGAACAGTCATAAGGTAATGCATAAGTGCAAGCGGATGTCAAATCCTAACCTATATGCCAGTTCAGACACAATACCTGTGACAGGCACGAATGGTTCAAAACCTCGTAGAGAGTGTACAACAACAGGACCCTACATGACAACCATATTAGACCAAAACAACCCAAAACAGTCAATATAGAATCCAAACTATAGAATATAGGGAGGAATGATCATGACAACCACACCCAAAGAAAACAATGCGGTGAACGATGGGATATAAAAAAGGAAAGTAAGGTGTAGACCCAACGTTCACGCATCCACCACCACCCCCATGAGGGTGACCACTGGTGTAAAGAATGAGAGATGGGAGTCAACATGTGACCACTCCCAAATCTATGAGCAAGGTAAGGGGTTGTGATTCCCCCAAGTCTAACACCAGGGTCCATACTAGGACCAAGGACGGGTGATAGAATACCAAGCATGCCGAAAATAAAAGGACCCAAACTCAAGAGAGCATAAATATACTCAAGTAACCATGATCCCAAAGGCCAACTAGCGCACAAAGAGCACACTACTAAGAAAATCTACAGCCAAAATACAAGCAAACCAAGGGGGGGATATGTGAGCTCCCGAATGCAGCAGGTATGTCTCACCTAGGAGAGGCTCGAAACTCCCATACACTACAAGTGGAGGTATGTAACCAATTATAGTGGCCCTCAGCTTCAACGCATAAAGTGACTGTGCTGTCCAACCTCTACCTGGCTGGGACACATGCAGAATAACCTCTACAAGTACCCCCTCGATATCCTAGGTAAGGTCACTAAGGTCACCTCAATATAATCAAAGCTCAGGCAGACAGTCGTAGGCGGGATTGACCGTATGGGTAGGGTAGCAAGGCCCAAAAATCTTGAGAGAGTCCCCAGATACGAATACAATCCTGGAAATATCGCCGGTGCTACTCAATTATGACTAGGGGTCATCCCAATCGATAACCGCTCACACTGCCTCGTGCTTAACTCTCGTTTGAGAGGAGGATCCTGAGAATGATGGTTATACCAAGGATTTCACACACTCCCTGGACAGACACCTAGATGTTGTTGTTTAGTGATCTTGGAGAATTGACTTACAATGAACTATTCCAAGATCCTAAAACCTAAGCTTGTTGGTGCACCCTAGAAAAGAAAAGAGTGTAATTCATTTTAATTTAGCATTGATTTTAATTGGCTATAATTACTCAAAGGTAAATGGCCATGCAACTAATGACATTATGACTCGGCAGTGAAATAAATATGCACACCATAACAAACAATGCTAAGTGCAATCTTTGTCAAATGAAAAATAGGGTATGCCACTACATGAGATGCATAAATATATATTCTTTTCCAAATGCCAATGCAATCCTTCCTATATGAAATCCTAAACACAACTCTCATCGAAGCAATCCAATGCAAGTACCTCCTCAAATCCATATCTAAGATGCAACTAAGAGTGCAACTACTTTGTATTTTTCAATATAAAAGAATGAAAAAATGCAATAAAAGTCATCTAAAACTCTTAGTCTCTGCAGCAAGTATAAAAGACAAGCCTAGCAAGACACCAAGACAAAAAGAGTAATGCACTAATGGAAAAACAAAAAGGATAAATGACTAAAACTACTTTCAAAGAAAAAATCAATGAAAAAGCGGTCTCTGGTCACAAAAGAAGCATCCAACATACAACATCAGACCCAAGGAAGACCCAACCACACTCACAACCCACCCAGCAACTTCCCCCAACATGAAACTCACCAAAAGGGAGGATGTACGTGACTGTATAAAGAACAGCTGCGTATGTACGTGACTTTAGGCCAAAAACCCGCATGGAAAAGCACATATACGAGACTTTTGGCTAAAAACCCGCATGGTAAGGCCCATGTACGCGACTTTTGGCCAAAAACCTGCGTGGGAAAAAGGATTTTAGTCTAAAATCTACGTGTATACATGACTTTTGGCCAAAAATCCCCGTATGTACGCGAGTTTTGGCCAAAAACCCGTGTATACAGAGAAGGCAGTGGTAAAAAGTAGGCCAAGGGTCAAACAAATAAAGGGGAGTGTCAATGGATGAACATACTATAAAATGTGACATAAAAATAGAGAGAAACCAAGAGAAAATCATTAATATCAAGCCCATTGTGCCGATAAACCCCCAAATAAAAACAAGGGACATCCCCACCAGAGTCTCCAATTCTGTTACGGAGAGAAATTCCTATGGCTTGGGGTACCACAATAGACAGACTTGACTCCAGAACACCATCTTTTCCAATATGCAATAGAAATAAAATATCTAACACTAAAGGATCAGACCTTGTACCTTATTCCGGACGGTTGAAGTAGATCCCCGTTGAGCTTTCCAATCTTCTACTTGAATTGATATAAGACTGCCTCAACAACAAGTAAACAATACAAGCATACTATATCATGGTGTTAGAACTATTCTAGCATATATAACATCAATAATGTAAAAGCATTTGACATATTCCAATGGATACAACATTAAATCAAATACACATCATTGGACAGGAAAAGATGTTTCTTATTAATATGAATCAAGGATTACAAGATAGATACAACCTCTGATGGCACGTCTGCGAATCGAAGAAACTGAATCCCCCACTTGGGCCCCCACCACCTCAATCCTCCATCTCTCGATAGAAAGTTCACTAGCAAGGGAAAGCTTGGGAAGAACACAATAGTGCTCCAAGGGAAAAAGGGATGCAGACTCAAGTATAGTTCTGGCAACAATGGACTATAGTTTCCTTGCTTCAATCTCTCTATATGCCTTCAATGTACCAAGGGGTTCCTTATATAGCTTCACAAGAAATAATGAAGGTTGAATCCGAGCGATCTCAAGGCATATGGAAGGCCAGGAGTCGAATGAATCGGATCCAAGTCAAGGAAAACTCCAAAAAGCTTTGGACTTATGTTTTGTATAAGGTTTTAGGTATAATTATTTTAGGTTAAAATTTTTACTAAATAGTTTTTGGATGTAAATTTTAGATTATTTTTAAAATAATAAATAGTTAGGTAATTTTTTTAATATTATGGTTAGTATTGTTAATTATTTAGCATATTAGGTAATTTAGTGTATTAGGTATTTTTATGTCCCCGACAAGGGGATATATATGAATCGCTCAGGCCTATTAATTGGGGGTTTACATGAGATTTTTTTTTTTGTTTTATAAAGTGTTTGCATAGTTTAATTTTCAGGTGTATTAAATACTTTTTTTTTAAACTATTTTTTTGCATGTTCATTGGTTTGTGCAGGTGACGTTTCTCTAGGGTCTTGTGCCCCAAGACCCGACCGGAGGCTCTCATCACCAAAGTTTTAATACAACCAAAATTTTAATGCAACAATAATGTCAAACAACAAATAAAGTGGGCGAAATTAATGGAATTCGATGCACTTAAGGATGTGCATAGTAATTACTATGCATTGATACCCTCAATTTGAAAACAACCTCTCTTTGGATCACAATCTTTTGGATGCCACCCTTGCATTAAATCCTTGAGTCTTTTCAATGCCATGCAGCCATTGCTCCCATTCTCTAGATTCCAACCCTCTTAAACCTTCTCTCAAATTCCTTCAATCGCCGGTGCTTGTAAGAAAGTCCAACATCAGAAGCCTTCCCATCAAAAACGCTAAATTCAAACCTGTGATGCAGTGCATGGATACCAAGTGTATTTCTCCATCCATGTACGTGTATCAAATCCACCTTGGTGTTGTCCTTCTCCTTCCCTGCACACTCTCATTCGATTTAAGAAGCTCATCGTCCTTTGTCCGATTTAGTGGATCAGTGGGAACTAAATTAAATTTATCGATGTCATTTGATTGAGTGGCTCATCAAAACAAATAGGGTTCTATTTTTTTTAAGATGCTCCTTTTTGTTTCCTTACTAATGTGATGTGCTTAGGTGGTAATTCTATAGGATTAGCATATATAACAATTGATGTGCTGAATTGAGTGATTATAGGATTGCTACAGAATGCCACAGAGTTGGAATTCTAATTTATAAGCGTTAGGTGGGGTTATCCAAGATCTGTGGTGAATTGACCAAGTGAATGAATGAAATATTGAACAATTACATGGCTATGGTATCGCTTATGATTATTTCGTGCTAGTGATAAGATTTATGATTACCAAGGACCTGGAGGGACTTTCCTGAGGCATGAGGGAAAGGGGTGAGCACATCCATATTTATCATAAACTCAACGTGAGCAAGTATTGCTACATAAAAAAGATAGCTCATCGTCCTCTGTCCACTTTAGTGTATCAGTGGGAGTTGAATTAAATTTATCAATCTCAACTCGAAAATGATGGTCCATTCTGTAATTTTTCTTTTCTTACTCATCATAGTTATCTTAATGTTTCGAAGTGAAAGTGGGTTTGCAAAGTACAATGAAGAGGAAGAGCATTCATATATAGCGGTGCTCGATATAGAACCATTTGGCAAGGTAAATATAAGCACTACACTATCTAGAAATATAAAATACAGATTTGAATTACCTTTTCTTTGAACGTCAATAAAGCTTGCTTGCTTTTGAATTACCTTTTCTTTGAATGTCAATAGAGTTGCTTGCTCTTACGGATAGGCCTTTGTTATAAATGGAAAGTTACAAAGCGCTATCTTAGAAACATTCTTGGTGAGCAATTACCAGCAGGATATAGCGCTGCTCGATACAGAACCATTAGATAATGTAAATATAAGTAGTACACTATCTAGAAATATATAAAATAAACATTGTGAATTACCTTTTCTTTGAACATCAATAAATCTTGCTTGTAGACAAACACTTGTTATTGAACAAAGCACAGAAGTGGAAGTTTATTTATCACAAATTACAAGTGCATACGACACTCCTCTGCCACTAGACTTAAGTAATTTGCATCTGGTAAGTAATTTGGATCTGCTAATATCCATGAGTTGTATCCCTTTAAATGTGGGAAAAGACTTGGTTCAAAGACTTTGTTCTGGTGATTCTAATTTGTAGTCATGATGTGTGATTTCAGCCTCAAAAGTATTTTCATCATGGGAGGCGAAGGATCCATAGCCAAGAGGTATTACGGTACAAGAACGTCAAGAAAGTGGTGATGTGTGACATCAATAAGGTCTAACCATCGGTCTTCAATAATTTATGGTTTTATTGTTTTTATTTTGAAATTTTCTATATGGAATACTATGAAGTCAATTGAATATTGCATGAGAACTTGTGCTGGTGCACTCTCGTTGAATCAGTATCATTGGCTTTCTTTTGTTGTTGGTGTGTGAAGTATTGCACCAATTGTGACTATTTTTTCCTACGTTGATAAGTTGTGTTGAAAGACCGTTTACACCGTTGAGAAGTTGTGTTGAAAGACTTGTGCATTGTAATTGAAGCTGTTTTAAGGTAAAAGATTGAAAAGCTTGCATTGAATGGAGCTGCGCAAAATCTTGTGAGCGGTATTTCCCATCACTCAAAAAGATTGTTGGTGGTTGGATTAGATTGGTGTATGGCTACTCCTCCACACATGTTTAAAGGTGGCGATTTCCATTATAAAACTCTTTAATTACAGTGCATTATATAAATGCATATTCAATGCAATGTATGGAATTAATTACAGTGGACTATATAAATGCATACTCAATGCAATGTAGGGCAACATTTTTTTTTAACAGAAACTGAGAAATTTTTTTATTGATTAAAAAAGGCTGTAGCCCAGCCAAGCGTACAAAGAGGAGTTCTGAAGAAGAAGGCTGATGACCTCTATTAGAACAGTCAACCTTCTTAAAAGTTCTTTGAGAAGTGAATCGCAAATTTTCCTGATGCTATTTTGAGAAAAGGATTGCTTGCAAGAGTAGACTCTCACAAATTGTGAATAGAGAAGAATACAAAAACAAAACATTAAACAGGCTCCAATTTCTTCTGGGAGCCCGCGCTGATGTTTGAGGCTGCCTCCTTTTCTCTACGTTCTTTATTTGTCTTTCACCCTCTGGTGAGGGGAGGAGAAGGACATGAGAAGTCTTCTGAGTCGGAGGTTCCCTCTGACGACAGGATCAAGGATGCCGGTCCTGCCTGGGATGAAGTCTCGCGAATCAAAGTGCTGGGATATTTCTTTGAACCTGGAGAAGCAAGTTTTGTAGAAGCTTGTTCAGTTACCTCCAAGGAGCCAATGGGGCTAGAGTTGCCCTGATCTTGGACATCTGCAGTTTCAGGTTCTTGTGCTTCTTCTTCTTGGAGTACTGCAAAACTATTTTTGTTTTCTAGCCGTGAAGTATCTGCAAGAGGAGAATGATCTTGGGGAACCTTTTGCTGGGATGCTTGAGGCTCCTTTCTTGGGGGGGGGGGGGGGGGGCATCTGTTAGAGACCGTCTGGAACTGTGTGTCGGTGGTAGCTAGAGGATTTGCTGGTTTCTGTGAATCTGCAAGCTTGGGGCAGCTTTTAGTGAAATGGCCGTATACATGACAGAAGTTGCATTTGAAAGGGATCTGCTCATAATCCAGTTCTTGAATATGGCTCCATTCTCGTAAAGTGAGGTTTAGTGCCTCCGGAAGCCCTTTCTCTAGATTCACCTCTACGCAGATACGGGCACATCTGTACTGCCCCCCTTTTGGTTCTGCAGTATCTAGATAGCGTCCTAGCTTATTACCAATGTCAATCAAAGTACTTCCCCCCCAAAGATGAAGAGGGAGGTTAGGGAGTCTTACCCAGACTGGAGTGGCAGTGATCTTTGCTTCTGGGTTAAACCCCAGAGACCAGGGGGCTAATAAAAGACCTCTCGAGACCATGAAGAAAGGGCCCGAATGAAAGACAAGGTCTCTTTCTTCTTTATTTGAGAATAGGAATACAAAAAACCCTCGACTAGCAGCAAAGAGAGAAACTTGTCCTTGCAGAAGAGGGTTCCAATGCTCTGCAATCCAGATCTCCACCGCCTTAGGGCTGGGCCATAACCCTGTGAACTTGCCAATGAGGGCTTGTTCAGAGAGGATGAGAGATTTCTGGCATGGATCCGAAGGAGAGAGCTCTAGAGAAGGGATCTCGTCCATCTTTTTCACGAACTTGGAAGAAGAATGAGAAGCTGCCTGAGGAGCAGAAGCTTGCACAAGGGCCTTGAAGGCGGCGAGCTGGGCATGACAGCCCATTTCCAGAGAACTCCACACTGAAAAAATCTGCAACAAAACCCCACAGTGAAAAAACAAACTGGCAGCAAAAACCCGGCGCTGAGGAGGATCCCGCGCTGAGGAGAATCCCGCGCTGAGGAGCAGCCTGCTCCAGCCAAGCTCGGCCTGCGCAGGGCGGTGACTAGGAAACCCTAGCCGCAGAAGGAGACGCTCGCCATTCCATTGCTTCGCGGTGTGATTTTTTTTTTTCCAATGTAGGGCAACATTGGTTGAAACACTCCACAGAAATACATGTCCTCTTCAAAGGCAACTGAGAGGTAAAGTTATTGATTTTTTTATGTCAAAGGGAAATATGGATATTAACGTTAGTTAATTACTTCAACTTATGTATTGTTAGATTAGTATTATGTATGCAATTAAGTATTTATGTATGCAATTAAGTATTTTGCCACATTCAATTGGGATTTTTATTTTTTTCAATTACTCGTGATATTTGAATGGAAATTCTTGGCATTCTTATGGAATGTGATAATTTTATATGGATTCAAAGTTAGTTGAGCAATTCAATATAATACAATTTTATCATATCTTTCACAAATAGAACTTATAAGTGGACATAATGGCAAATCAAGAAACTATAATTGTTTTTATATGGAATTCAATGCAGTGAAGGATGTGCATAATAATTACTATGCATTGATATCTGCAATTTGAAAATAAGTAGATGCATGCATGCATGAACTATACATGTTGTGGTTGCATATTAGTTGTTCTCCTCCTTAAGAACCTACAAATAGAACTTATAAGTGGACATAATGGCAAATCAAGAAACTATAATTGTTTTTATATGGAATTCAATGCAGTGAAGGATGTGCATAATAATTACTATGCATTGATATCTGCAATTTGAAAATAAGTAGATGCATGCATGCATGAACTATACATGTTGTGGTTGCATATTAGTTGTTCTCCTCCTTAAGAACCTATCATCTTAAGATAAAGCTATAAATACTGTTTCATGCGCATATTCTATAGATATTATATCTATAGTGATTCATGTTTTTTTGAAGAATCCCCTCCTTGTTTATTATGCCATTATGCTTTGCAATCCATAGTGTTAATTTGCGATGTGTTGTTTACCCCGTTGACATGGAATTCACATAATTCTTACAACTCATTATTTGGGGCGAATATTTTTGAATGAATGGTGACTTTGTTTCAGGTAGATTTCCTCTTCTAAAAAAGGGACCCTTCATTTAATAATTATATGGAGTATTCAACGGAACACTTAAATCAGATGTTCTCTTTTACTTTCATTTTGGTATAATGGTTACAATATTGTGTTATTTTTCAGTTTTTTTTGTGAGTGTTTTTAAACATTTAATGTATTTTTCCTTGAAAAAGTCAATACAAGGTTGTCCAATTTTTTTATGTGCCTGAATAATATAGTTTTAATATGCAATCGCTATTTGTTTTCGGCATTTGTTATTTTTTCCAAAATATGAATTGCTATTTGTTTCAATATATTCCTATTTACTTCAATATGCATTCACTATTTGATTTACTTTTTTTAATAT
>LPNX011114447.1:0-43865 GCA_001517045.1 Pseudotsuga menziesii
TATATATATATATGTAAAATATCTGTTCATACATAGGATAGGTCGAGTCTAATCTGTAGATCACGTCATGTACAAAATATACAAAATGTGGATCATAGTCCATTAAAATGCCCTAGAACTAAGCCTGCCCGCTATGGCCACTAGGACCTCCTTGGTCCTCGTGATCTCTATGCCCCCTGGCTTCCTCAGCCTCCTCAACTTCGGCAGCCTCCACCGCATCTCTGTATACAAGTACTACTCTAGCTATTTGTCTAAAAAGACGTAGCCAGGCCGGTGGAACCCCAACTATGAACTCCTGCATGGCTGTAGGGAGATGCTCTATCCGTATCGTAGGTACTTACTCGGTCAGCCTACCTAGCTTCATCTCGAGTAACCTGATCAACCCGGGGTCTCCCCCTTCAGGGCAGACTAGTCCAATATCTGCATTTTGACACATCACTAGGGTTTAGACTTGTGCATATGTATATATCCTATCATTTGAAAATTCATAAAAATTTAATAATGATAAAAAATTTAAAATTTACTTACCCATCTCTCCCCATGCTCCTCCTGGAGGGAGGATAAGGTCGGGGTCACCTCGGAAATCTAACCTGACGTATGGAAACTGCTCCAATGCTGGCACCTGCCATTCCCACCATGTATAAAAGTCATCGTCATACATGCTCTGTACTATGTCTCCTCCTCCTTGACGGAGGAAGATATCTCCCCACCTGCTCAGCCTCAACTGACGTGGATTTCTGATCTGTAATGGTATAGCAAGGCTCATAGCTGGCACTCTCGAAGAAGAAGAACACTACTAGTATACTCACATAGCCGAATTTCTTGTGTCTTCCCCTCTTACAGTCGGATAATTTCCTTTTCATAATGGGGGCAATTCCCGAGCACCAATCATAGAGAGCACCTCTAAAGCAGTCAACCGCCACCCTCATCTGATTCCTGGTGGCCATATGTAACCCTGTCGACCCTGAAAGTATCACAATAGTACTGGCTAATACCTGCAGTGTAAAATCCTGAATGTCTGCAATGAGAACACTGCTGCCTTTCTTTTGAGTACCCGGTCTGCAGAATACATCGACATAGTTTTGGACACTCAAGGGGTCTCCACCCCTGCCAGTGCCCTCCAGGTTCACCAGTGCTCCCCGTAGTGACAACCCGGTAATGAAATAGATATCTTGTATGGTAAGCTCCAAAGTCTCACCTTGGATATTGAACATCCCCATGTCATGGTCCCAGTAATTGACTAAGAACTCTAGTATGCGGACATTGGCCCGCATGGGCGATGTACAAAAGAACTTCAGCAGCCCACTAGTCCTCAATGCTTGTATTGTGGGCGCGCTTTGGAGCGCCGCATGATCCATTATTTCATGCTCTCTTTCCCTCCACTCCAGCACCATATTTTTCCTGACAATTACACATAATTTGATTCAGTATTCCATCATAAAAATTTAAAATTTTTGACTATTTTTAAACATTTACCCTATTGCGCAACATTCGTGACTGTCTACTTTGACAGGTCGCGAATCATTCGTGACTCTCTTGTTCACCAACCCGTGAATGAAATGCGTATTCATGACTCTTACACTTAGCAACCCGCGAATGCACTTTGCCATAATTTAGGTAGATGAAATATATTGAATTAACCATTAATTTTAAAATTTGATTGGATCAAATTGAAGAGCTTAGGGTGTAGAATTACCTGAAGCTGACGGATTCTGATTCTGACGGTCCAATTGTCCACGGCGATCGATCAAAGATAGAGGGTAAAACTTTCCTTTATGGTTCAAAAAGTGCAAATGGTGAGAAATGTTTTAATTTTCAAACTATTTATAGAAATAATATTTCGTAAAGTGGATCTTTTTATATAGTTTGAAATGTCCATTGACTAATATCACCCTTCTTGTGCCTTGGAACAGGTTTACCAACTTTCACAAAGTGTTGATGCTTCTATAGGGTGGTTTTTGCCTTTTCCAACAGATGTTGGCATTTTATCACTCCACATTAACCTTAGTATGCAACATTTTGCCACGGACTATGGTATTCTAAGCCATTAGTCCCTTGTTTCTACCATTGTTCTTCCGTGGCTAGTGTCCTTATTTCTTGAGTATCATCCTTATATGCCCTTGTTATCCTTTGGTACTCACGCCATCACTGTTTCAGGCCCAGGGGTTTCCTCATAGCTATTTTTCACGCCAAATAGAGCTTCTCATGAATCTCTTTTTACAAGCTATCCCTTTATAGGACTCCCCGCCCTTATGGAGTTTCTTTAGGCCCAGGTCTGACTCCTCAAAACAGACTTGAATACCGAGTTATCTTGTCTGTTCAAGCTCATTAAGAATATGTGAACGGGCATCCGCATTGGTGGTAGGTTATCTCTTTCTCGGACCATGCGGAATAATACGAGAAAGGATCACTCTCTTTTCTTTTAGAATTGAGAAGAGTATTCTCAAGTATAGGTTTATCACTTTTCCGGACTCGAGGGACTAAATTTACAGAAAAGGAACACCCAGTTTGATCTTAGTTTTCTCTTTTTCGTGCTCTGGACCCAAACATGAAAAAGATTCCGAGTGTACTTTGTGTCTTTGTCATGCTCGTTAAACACTCAAGAACAAAGCAATGAGTTTATTGTTGTAAGCCCCATTTCTCGTAACCAAATGGATCTTTCTGAGTGATCTTGCTTTCCTTCACACTCGTAAAACTCAAGCTATTTTATGCTGTTCTGGAAGGAGCATTGGGTAGGTGGTAATTTAACCTTTTTCGGACCTTCCCGACTAAGTACGAAAAAGGTTCACCTTTTCTTCTTCGGAAGTTAAGAGAGTTCTTTTGTGGTTTGTTTTTTACTTTTTCGGCCTCAGGAGACTAAATTGGACAAAAAAGGACTCCCCTAGAGTCTTCTTTGGCATTTTCAGACTCTCTAAATATGAAAATACCAAATGAGCATGTACTAGTTCGGGCTCATTAAATCCACGAATTAGTGACACTATCAAGCATTATTTTCCCATCTCTTCAAGCTTGTTAAAAAATGAAGAGGGAACCGAGTTGACTTTCCTAGCCTCGTTAAAACTTAACAGGGAAGGTAAGGAAGAAGTTTTCTCTTGTTTTCAGTAATGGCAGCATGTCATCCTTGAACATAGCACTCTTTGCTTTCCGATATCCATGTTTCAGTGTACATTTGTGTTCAGCTATCACTTCGAGTTTCTGACTCCTCCTCTTGTCCTTTATACCTGGGGAATCTGATCATGTCTCCTACATGACAGATAAGTCTAGTTGTTCTATCTATCTGTTATATGCTGCCTTGGGTCATCTCTGTGCCGTGCTCACTGTTCAAGGATTCTTCCCAATGTCTGCTCTATAGCCTGATCCCATCACTGTTATACCTGTTATCCGTCTACTTGTGTCTACCTTCTTTTGCCCAATTCCTAGTCACTCTTGTGATCCGATGGAGGATCTATTGCCTTCCTTATCACAGTATGGTTCTGTTTCAGCACTTCCTGATGACGAAGACCTAGATTTTTGACGATGGTACCTCTGGATTCACTTTCATCATTGGTGAACTCCTTTGCTTCAGTTGTCAATTATCATCCATTGGTTGACAAACTATTGAATCCTTTCCATGTTCGACTTCAGCTTACCCTTATTCACATGGCTTGGATTGTACTGGTTTTTTGGGATCCTTTATGAAGACCTTAGTTCCTCACTCATGAACTAAGTTGCGCAAGACTATGTTTGATTTCTATATCCAGCTTCCAGATCTTTGAAGACTCATCATTATTGTATTGTGGCTTTGATCCACCTTTGTACTATATGTGGTTTTTACTCGTATCATATGATGTACTCCAAATATTGTAAAGGAGCTAGTGTTCCAGTAAATTGAACATAGCATCCTCAGATGTAACTTTGTATATGATATTACTATGTATTTGTTTCAGGTACTCTCTCTGCTCCATTGGATTTCTGAGTTTCTCCAAAGCTAAATATTATAATGTATTTCGGCCATCGTTCCCCTCTGACCTCACACATTAGGGGGCATCTGTTATACACCTGAGTTGCACCTCTCCGTCTGAGTGCTGATATCCCTCATGTCGGCACACAAAAGGACACTTATGGATAGAGGTTTTCCCATAACACTATAGCTTGACTTGTCTTGAAGTACATTATTCCCTCATCCAGCTAGACACTTTGCCATTTTTGCTATGTTAGGATGTATTCGCAACTCTCTTTATAGACAACTCATGCATCATCGCGAGTCTTCCTTGTAGCAAGTCGCGAATCCATGTATTCGTAGGTTGCGCTTATACATAGTCGCGAATCATTCGTGAGTTGCTCTACTACATACCCGCGAATGTACCTCTTAACATGAAAATATAAAAAAACGCGCTAATGGGAGATTAGTCAAGTCATTTTACTTAATCATCCTAACTGCTACAACTTCCCCAACCTTCGAGAACTGCCTTATTTCACCCATATAAATATAGGCCTTGCGGAGGGTGTTAGACACATATACTTGGAGAGCAAATTTATGCTGGTGGATTGTTTACAGAAGTCTTTGGAGCAGTGAAACTCGGAATCCTTTGGTTGTAGAGGAGCTCTTGTCTCAGACATTGGGTTGTAACCTAAACTCTTTCCATTATTGATAATAAAGAGATCACTTCTTCCATATGTGTTTCATTTATTGTAGATTGGTAAATGTTTATGCTTCAGTATAATGTTTGATTTGCCTAACCTGCTTATATATATATGAATCATCTTGTATCTGGAAGAGTGTCTTTTGACAGGTGAAAGAGGAACTATCCTGAAGACTTTGGAAGTGGAGCAGAGAGGAAGAGAATAGCAAGGATCAACCTTCATTTGACAAGTAAGTCCTTTTATTCTCCTATTTCCTATTTTGCACTTTAGAAGTCAAATTGTCTGCAAGTAACTGAGTATGTTGGTAACCCCAGACCTAAGGTTATTAGGTGCTTTATCCTGTACAACACCCATGCTATAACTGTTCGGCCCTTGCGATAATTGCGCAACTCATGCGATAACTGCGCAGCCCATAACTGCGCGGCTGTTCGCATCTTAACCTCCAAGCGTAGTCTTCACACTATGTTTAGCATATGAGTTAAAAACATGTGTTATGTTCTTTGAACCATATATTAATAATCATTGTACCATATTGGATTAGTATAATTTTTGAAGATGAATAATCCACCAGATCATCTTTGGAGGTCATCGACCTAATATAATAGTACTAAATTAGTATGAACCATTTCTTACATTTAAAATGCAATATAATATATATATATATGTCTCACGGGCATGAACATTCCACACCACATATCTTTTGAATGTTGGCAATTGACTTATGGAATTCATTAAATCAATGGTAATGCATGAATCCCCGTATTTACGTGTAACACACCCACATGTTAAAATACACACGGATAAAACATACATCTTTTAAACATGTTAGAATATGCATAAAAAAATAGAATTGAGATAGAGAGCATACTTCTACTCTCTGAATAGTGGAGGCTTGGATATTCATTAAATAAATTGCATAAAACAAATTTAATCAGCATTAATTATCTTAATTCGACGTGATTAACCATGTCCTACAAAATGGATATGATGTTTCGATGTCATATGAGTTAGTTAAATAACAATTATAACATTCTGATTGGATTAGTACTGCCTTCTTGACTTGACCGTGCCTTCCCAACATTTTTTATATCAGAAGTCAAAAGTCGGCACTGCTCAACATGTTCCTAACAAAACACTGCCAATGTATCCACCCCAATGTTGGGATCCTAAGTTACCCGATATCGGCATGTCATACCTCGGAAACAACACACATTTTAGACATATTAAATATACAATTCTGGCATCGATGTTCTAACCTCGACACTCGGGTCTCTCTACATTAGACATCAGACATTAACATTAAATGGAAACCCATTCTCAATGGTATGTCAATCCCAATGGTAGCACCTCCGCATCATAAACTTGGCATTGACATGAAAATACATGAATATTTATTATGTTGATCCTGACATCATCACTTCGGTATATCGAGAGTTCACTTTTTAAATCTCCATCGAGATTTTCCTTTCGACCTTAAATTTGGTATAGGTACGTCGGCATCAAAATATTAGTAACGAATGCTCCAATTTCAAAGGTTTACCACTTTGTCGTTTTAAGAAAATGACCAAAGCATTATTTAGGAATGAAACTTAATACATTTTCTGCCTCAAATTGGTATGAAACATTGTTCCATTTAGGCACATACACAAGATTTAGTTACTAATTCCATTGTTTCTAACATCTAAAAATTGTAATGATTACTTTTCTATTAATGAAAGAATCCATCTGACTATAAGTAATTTTAGCACCATAACAATTTAGAACCAATATAACAATTATGGTCCAAATTTGCAATACAACTATCCAATTTTAACTTAAAAAATGATTCGTTAACAATAGGGGACATGTTATTAGTTTATTTTCAAACACAAGTTAAATTAAGAAGGCTTTGTAACTGTCAGGATTGTAAAAGGTTAGCATTCACTAACCTATATTCATTCAACAATCAAGAATACTTTAGGAATATAACTATGTTGAGTACTTATAAAATTAGTGATCCATGGAATTTTACATCCATTCAACCCAAAATATTGTGTATAACAACTCATCAATATTTCAAGCAGGGAAATTACTTGCAATTGACCCAACAACTTTAAAAATAATCAAACACAACATTTGGTTTGTCTCATTAAACATCTATCAATTCAGGAAACATAAGGTTATGAAATTTTTCATTTCATCTTTAACCATTTTACTCTCTGCAACTATAATTCTTTAAACGCTTAGGAATTAAATAGAATTATTCCAATTTATTCAAGCATTATTCATACATGGAGAAAGAAACAGGAAAAAATAATCTTGATTCCGAACACAAATTAGCATTGAAGTATCATCGGCCTTTTTTTGATGAGGTGGCTACATGATTTTTATTTTTTTTTTGCAGATGATGGGATTGGTCTTTTTTTTTTTGGTATTCAGTTGGGGTCTTTTTTGATGATGGATATTATATGATATTTTCAGTTGTGACTTTGTCATACTCCATATATCAGACTATATGGTTCATTCTGGACTTTTTTTATTTGTATCTTGATGTTGATATGAAATGGGCTGGGCCTGTTTTGTAAGACTATTACTGGATAGTTGACTCTTGAAATCTGATTGATGGATCAGATTGGAACGGTTCTATCCTTGAACTTTTTTATAAATATGCTAGGAATATCTACCAAATGTAATTTTGTTTCTCTATGGATGATATAAAATTATTCTTTTTTTCCTTGGAAAAAAAAAATTAGCATTGAAGAATAACAATATATTTACCAACAATTGAACTTATCAGTTAACAATTGACTTGGGCAATTGACAGTATGTGAGGAATGCTCAACAAAACCGTAGGAAATTTTTTTCATATTCACTTAGTAAAATTCCACCCCCGTACTAAGACACATGCATTCATGAGTCAGGTTTCTCACTAGCCCCATAAATTCTTTCAATGTTTTAACTCCAACAATATTAAGCTTTGTGCCCAAGGCCACTGCAACTATAACACCTCATCATACGACAATATACATCAATGTGACAAATGTGGTTACATGTACAACACCTGACAAGCTATTGGAACTTCCAACACTTCTTTGATCAACTGCATGTCTATGTGCCTAAGAGTGTCCTTGAATGTATGCCTCTATCTTATGATATTCAAATATTCTTGCATCAGTATTCCAAGATTCATTGGTTCTTCTTGTTAATGTGTATGAAGGACTCCTCCTTGGTTGACTTCTTTGACTTGCACATTCTTGGGCTTTGTGACCAAAACCATTGCATGTGTATCATATCAATGTGTGACATTTGGTAGCAACATATCCAATTTTATTACATGTCCAACATCTAACTCGGTCATTGGCTCTTCCACCACTTCCTCTTTCGTAGAGTCTACAATCCACAACTTTATGGCCAAAGTTAGAAAAAAAATAAAAATAACCATTAAATACACTTTCATATCTAGGACTTTGGCTCCATCTTGGAGTTGTTCCTCTCTTTCTTTGAGGAATAGACCTAACTCCTTATTGCATTTTTGAACTTCCAAATTCCTTGTTGTCATGTAAAGGTGCATGAGGAGTAACTTTAGACGATGATATATTGGCTTCTGGAGTCTTAGGATACCAAGTGTCATCTTCAGATTTTTTTTTCTACTTATTGTAACTAAGAGCAGTCTTGTCACATAGAGAACTTTGGAAATCCAAGATCTTATCTAGGACAACTGAATTGTCCTTAAACTTGACAAAAGCATCATTATTCTCAACTTTCTTTCTAAGACCAACTACCTCCAATTCAACCTTTGG
This sequence comes from Pseudotsuga menziesii, assembly GCA_001517045.1. NCBI lineage: Eukaryota > Viridiplantae > Streptophyta > Pinopsida > Pinales > Pinaceae > Pseudotsuga > Pseudotsuga menziesii. The sequence continues at coordinate 8,403 of LPNX011114447.1, forward strand.
ATTGTTTTCTCCTTTTCTTACAATTGATTCTTCAAGATTTCTTATATCCTATTGGATTCCTCCATCCAAGTATTCATATCATGATTAGCCTCCCTAGTTTCCTCAAGCTCTTCAGCAGACTCGTCTTGTTCTTCCTTTTGGCTGATCAATTTATTCTTTAGTTTTTCAACTTCAGCATCTTTTTCTTTCATCTGATCCTGCAACTCTTTGTCCTTGTGTTCGATATTTACAAGCAACACCTTCATTGGCATGGTATTCTATTGATATTCGTTCAAATATTCAAAGATTTTCTTTTTGAATGTCGTGAATTCACTATGGTTCATATTTACTATGTTCATGACCCGGTTTTCTTTGAGATCAATATCCGGCAACGTGAGATGTATCTCATGTGCAGCATTTGATATCCCTTCATCCTCATCTGTAAGAAATTTCTCAATTTCATCACATAATATATCATTACAATCACAAGAGTCCATACCTTTACTGAAATCCTCTTCTTTCTTGTCTTCTTCTTAATTGATATCTTCTGGGGGCTTGTCTTCTGATTCCTTATTTGTCTTTTCGGGTTCTAGTCTTTCCTTATAATACTTGTTCTCCAACTTGAACCATATATCTTTGGTTGAAGTGTGCTCCCCTACACTTTCCTTCACTGAGCAGGGAAGTCCGTCCATGAGGAACTTCAAGGCTATAGTATTGTCCTTCTTTGCTTCCTTCTATGTAGCAGATTTTCCCATCGTGTTTGATGGAGCGGGTGGATTGATTACAATCTCCCAAATGGAAAAAATTCTTCATATATGTATTCATATTTCTCCTCCAATTGAATTAGTTTGTAACATCAAGTACATGCACGTCATTGTTTGATGACTTTGATTTTTCTTCCATTATCTCTCTAGATATCCTTCAAGATTGCAAGGCTTATGATGAAGGCATGCTCTGATACCAGTTGTTAGACACAATGGCCACACTGAGAGGGGGTATGAATCAGTGTGAGAGAAATTATAAACTTTTTACCTTCTTGTAATCAGTTAGAGTATCTCAATCATTATGTCATCAATTGCATAATCAAATTCATCATGAGTCATAAGCACAACATCACATAAAAAGAGACACAAGAATATATGGAATTTTGAACTTTATCTATTGTACATGGAAGACAACAATATTCTCGATTGCAATCAACACCAACTGATGAAAATAGCACCAAATCTCATAACATGACCCATCTTGGTTTTTTTAGCTCGAACTAAGAAGGGTTTGAGGAAACCAATCCTCAAGTGCAAGATTCTTCTTGCAAGCAATCATATGGCTCTACTGCATAACCAACCTTTGTTGTGCACATCAATATCTACTCATCAATATGCTTGTCAACATTGCTCATCAATATCTGGTTATTCTACTCATCAATCTCTGGTCAATCTGCTCAACACTACTGCTCATCACACCTGTTCATTAGTGCTTCTCATCACTGTTGCTCATCCCTACTGCTCAACTATCTCTACACATCAACTTTGCTCATCACTGCTGGTCATTCTTTTCTTCTCATTAATACTGCTGGTCAAGCTAGTGAATCTTCTCATGTACACATCATTATACACCTCATCATACACAATTACTTAACATGTAATTCTACTATTTTTTCATTGAACATGAGGCATGCATCATCATCATAGGTATGCATCATCGTCATAGGGTATGCATCATAATCATCAAATATACATCATCATCATCTCAGTGTGCACCATTTATGCATTATCATCATCAAGTATACATCATAGTGCATAGGAGAGCATCATCATACTATAGTATGCTTGTACATCATATTGTATAGGAGTGCATCAACATCATATAGTGTACATCATCATCACATGCATCATCATCATAAAGTGTATAATATCATAGCATAAAGGTATGCAACATCATCATCGTATCCTCCATGATAGACATGTGCCATCACAAGAGAAACCCAAAAGCATGAACCATACCTTTTAGAAAATCACAAGATAAAGAAACGGTCAAAAAACCAAAATAAGCCCTATATCATGTCACCACATATCCCTTGTAACAATATTTCCAACGAGCCAAGAATTTTGTAATTTTGATTCAATATGAGAAAGTTATGCAAATTTTAGTGAAGATGCCCAAAAATTTCTCCTCCACAAAGTTTTGCAATTTTCTCCAAGATTTGCGAAAATAACTAGAGAATTCATGATGAAAAAATGAAATTTTTGATATTCTATTTATATTGGTTGCAAAGGAAATTTAGTACCTCAAACTGGTCCGACGTGCAATTCAAAATTACAAATAATTAAATTCTCTTTTGCTTGGTCGGCTGACCCAAAAAGTGGGGTGCACCAACTTCATAAATTCATATCTCTTCAACCGTAAGGAGTTCAAATATGCTCCACATATAAATGAAAATGGATTGATGAGGAATATCTTCCTATGATGGGTTTATTTGAAAATTCTTGGTCTAATACCTTTTAATTCTTCAATATGTTCAGGACGTCAAAGACCCCACACATGAGGGTGCCAAAGACCATACTATTGGAGACATTTACCACCATACACACTCTTTTTGGTCAAATTGGCCTAGTTAAACCACTATCCTAATTATTATTGACATTAATTGACATCGGTGGAGCATTAAATGTCATCATCCATTCTCACCCATGCCTACCTTCAGTCAAGGAGGATAACTTAGCCTTCTCCTACATTCGAGGAGGCCAACTGGAGCACTCTGGGGGTGATCTGAGTGATATTAATGCACCTAATTGCTAACTAGTGGTTACAATCAGTTAAACAAGTCAGTTAAGGTGCCTCCTCTCATTAAATATATTATTTAATGATTATTTAATGAATTGGAGTCAACAGGGGCACCTCCACCAACTTCTGATGTGCAGTTCAACTTCAGTTAACCTCATCAGGGTTCATTAGAGTCAGTGTAGCACTGCCTCTTGATGGTTAGTGAGCTATGACATGTGTCTTATCTCTTTCAGTTGAGATTCAGTCATTTATTGCACTCTGACTTCAGTTATGGTTAGTTGAGTCAATTAGGGTTTTGATCAGTGGTTAACTCAGTGTGAACCATGGCTTATAGTCAGTTAAGCTAGACTCACTCATTCAATTCGAATGACCTACTAAGGAATTTGAATTATCTCTTCGTTCATGCTTGTAGCATGACATTGTAATTGTAATCATTCATTCTTTATGTGAATATAGAGCGGCTACTATTCTTGTAGACCGATTACACCATTTCATGAGTTATTTGTTGATTAATTCTTAATGAGATTGATTCTTTGTTCCTATATCAATAGACAAGATTAATACATACCACCAACTACAAGAGTTTCAAAGCCTTCTTCAAATTCTTCTTCAACATATCAAGGCACTTCCATGGGCTCTACCTCCATCTACGTACCAATATCCATATAACCACAAAGAGGACCATACATCACCATCAACAAGATACCAACTGTGTGGGTTCAAGACCCAAGGCACCACATGCAAGGGTTTAAAGGACTTTTTCAAAGATATCATATAATATTTAAACAACATACTTTCCATGGCATTCAATCCCATCAAATAGGACTCCATCACCAAGTGATGAGGGTGTCATGACCAAATATTACATCATATCAAAGGCTCCAACAATCATGGGCTTACAAACCACCATATGTATGGATTCCAAGACCCAAACCATTTCCAAATGCACCATCAATGAACATATAGTGTCCAAGGGTCATCATGCCACCATTTATGTGGGTGCGAAACCTTCTCATGCATAATGACCTTCTACAAGGGTTCCATGACCCCAACAATGGATACACGGGAATCAAGATCTTCATCAAGGGTTCCAACTCTTCATCAATTCATTAACGACCACATCATCACCTTTAAGGACCATTAATCCATCAAGTGTGGTTCCAAGGGCTTCTTCGGTGCGTCTTCATCAAGAAAGGGGCTTCATAGGCTTCTTCAACCACCTCAACCAGACCAGGAGACCTCCAAGGGTCAAGATCCATCATGACATCACATGTGGGGTTGCTAGGCCTTCTCTTGGGGTACCATGACACCATCAGAGCATGAATAACCATAGAATGGGTCATTAATGTTTCTCTAACCCATCTAGGGCTTCACCATCATCCAAAAAGGATTTAACACCATCTCTAGGGTCTTCAACACCATCAATACGATCTTAAACATCTTCAGCAAGGTGGTGTCTATAAGATCTAGCCTTTTGGGTACAGGGACCTTGTCAACTGGGTACAAGGTACTTCAAGGCACAAACCCACTAGGGTCCAAGGCACTGCAAGTGAGACAATGACAACCTATGGGGCCACTACAAGTCCATGTTGGAATCAATGACAATTTCATCAACAATCTCTCCCTTTTTCATTGATGACAACAACTCATTCTCCCCCTTTCAGCATGCTCCCCTTTTGTCTTCATATGTCCCTTTTTCTTCATCTCTTCCCCTTTGGCATAAATGGAAAAGGGTGTCCACATATATGCATCTGAAATTACTGATCATTTCTCCCCCTGTCAGTATCCACAATCCTAGGACCTGTCTATATTCCTAGAGTAGCCTTCCTTTCTTCTTTCAGTTCATCCTCAAGCCTCATGAAGTCAATGTGTGTTAAGGTATTTGAGAGACCTTGCACTTGTATTGCCATATGGAAGCCATCCTCCTTGCACTTATCAACCTCTCCTATATGTAACTGCTCAGTCTTCTTCATCCATACTTGCTTCTCGGCATCTTTCCTTTCAGCCTTTGTTCCTTCATTTGTACTGGCTTTCCTTGCAGATGAGTTTTTAAGGAAACTTCTCAAGGGTTGTTTCTGTGTACTCCAACAATCTTGAGCTTTGTACCAAAGGACACTGCAACTATAACACCTCATCGTATGACAATATGTAGCAATGTGACCAACATGATTAAATGTCCAGCACCTGAATGAGCTATTGGAACTTCCAACATTTCTTTGATCAACTTCATGTCTCTGTTCCTGTGAGTTCCCTTGAGTGTAGGCCTTGGTCTTTTGATCTTCAAATCTTCCTGCATTGGTCTTCCAATTTTCATTTGTTCTTCTTGCTGATGTGTATGAAGGACTCCTCCTTGGTTGACTTCTTTGACTTGCATATTCTTGGGATTTGTGACCAAACCAACTGCATGTGTAGGATCTCAATGTGTGACATGTGGCAGCAACATCTCCAATTTTATTACATGTCCAAGATATAACTGAGTCACTGGGTCTTCCACCACTTCTTCTTTTGTAGAGTCTACAATCCATAGTTTTATGACCAAAGTTGGAACAAAAATAACAATAACCATTCATTACACTTTCATACCTCAGACTTTGATTCCATCTTGGATTTGTTCCTCTTCTGATCTTGCTTTGAGGAATAGACCTAGATCCTTGTTGCATTTTTGAACTTCCAAAGTCCTTGTTGTCATGTATAGGTGCATGGAAAAATTTGGGCATTGATGGATCTGCTTTTGGAGTCTTAGGATACCAAGTGTCATCTTCATATTTTTCTTTCTCCTTCTTGTAACCAAGACTAGTCTTGTCACATAGAGATATTTGGAAATCCAATATCTTATCCAGGACAACTGAACTATCCTTGAACTTGAAAAAAGCATCATCTTCTCACCTTTCTTTTTGATACCAACTACCTCCATTTATAGCCTTTAGATTATTTTATCCTTTTCTTCCAACTGGTTCTTCAATATTTCTTCTATCCTCTTGGCTTCCTCCAGCTGAGTCTTCAGATCATGATTAGCCTCCCTAGTTTCTTCAAGCTCTTCAACAAACTCTTATTGTTCTTCCTTTTGACTGATCAATTCAGTCTTCAGTTGTTCAAATTCAGCATCCTTGTCTTTCATCTGATCTCGCAACTCTTTGTCATTGGGTTTGAGCTTTACAAGAAACACCTTCATTGTCATGATCTTCTACTGATATTCATTCAAAGAGTCCAAGATTTTTTTTGAACTTCGTGAATTCACTATGGTTCATATTTACTATTTTCATGACCCAATTTACTCTAAGATCAATATTCAACAACATGGGATGTATCTCATGTGTAGCCTTTGATATCCCTTCATCCTCATCTACAAGAAGTTTCTCAATTTCATCACACAAGCTATCATTACAATCAAAAGATTCCATACCTTTACCGAAGTCCTCTTCTTGCTTTCCTTCTTCTTGATTGACCACTTCTGGGGTCTTGTATTCTTATTCTTGATCCGTCTTTTCAGGTTCTGGTCTTTCCTTCTGATACTTGCTCTCCAACTTGAACCATAGATATTTGGCTAAAGTGTACTCCCTTACACTTTCCTTCACTGAGCTAGGAAGTCCATCCATGAGGGACTTTAAGGTTGTACTATTGTCCTTGTTTGCTTCCTTCTTTGCAATTGATTTTCCCTTCTTGTTTGATGGAGCGGGTGGATTCATCACAATCTCCCAAATGTTGAACTTCTTCAGATATTTCTTCATCTTTATCCTCTAATCAAAATAGTCTGTAACGTCAAGTGTAGGCACGTAATTGCTTGATGACTTTGATTTTTCTTCCATTTTGTCTCCAAAACTCATTCAATCTTGCAAGGCTTGTGATGAAGGCCTGATCTAATACCAATTGTTGGACACAAAGGCCACACTGAGAGGGGGGCTGAATCAGTGTGCGAGAAATTATAAAATTTTTACCTTCTTTTAATCAATCAGAGTATATCAATTGTTATGTCATCATTTGCATTATCAAATTCATCATGAGTCATAAGCACAACATCACATCAAAAGAGTAATAATTTGTCACAGTGGTCTAGGAACTGAAAACACAATCTCACAAAAAATACAGATAAATATGCATAAAATTTGCAAAATGGTGCTGCAATGGGAGTATCATCTCTGTATAATCAATGAATAATGAATAATACAATACAATGATCATGCAACATGCATGAATTCCAAGACAATTCGAATTCCCAAGGAGGTCATTTGAATTGAATGAATGGGTGTAGCTTAACTGACTGTAAGCCACAGTAAACACACTAGTTAACCAACTGATCGAGTGTCGATTGACTCAACTGAGTCCTAACTGAAGTAGGAGTGCAATGAATGGCCGAGTCTAACTAAAATTAGCTCAGACACATGTCACTGCATGCCAACCAACAAGTGGTATAGCATCATTAACTCCAATGAACCCCGATGAGGTTAACTGAAGTCAAACTGGTCATCAGAAGTGGTTGTAGGTGCCTGTGTTAGCTCCAGTTCATAAATAATCATTAAAAATAATTAAATAATGAATGGAGGCACCTTCACCACTTAACTTAACTGATTGCAACCATCAATTATCAATTAGGTGCATTTATGACACTTAGATCACTCTCGGAGTGCTCCAGTTGGCCTCCCCAAATGAAGGAGAAGGCTTAGTTGGCCTCCTTGACTAAAGGTAGGCATGGGTTTGCTCATGTTGATGTCATACACTGCTCCTTTGATGTCAATTAAGTCAATAAAACTTAGGATAGTGATTTAACAAGGCCAAATTGACCAAATTAAGTGTGCATGGTGGGTAAATGTCTCTAACACCCCCCCCTTAAGCTATACCTAGGAGAAGTAGAAACATAAAGTGCATGAAATGCTAGGGCCCTAGAAAATAAGGCCATATGTCACCTTGTATAATAATGTAACTCAAACAATGCTCAAAAATAAATCTAAGTGAGGGAAAGAGGGAAAACCTAGTGGGATAAAACCCCCTTCAAGATGAACATTGAAAAGTAGTTTAATCACCCTGATGAACTCACCCCCAATAGTGAATGGAGGTAAGTGAACTTCTTTTCTGAAAATTTCTTGGTGAAGATGTCTGTAATCTGCTCATCAGTTGGGTAGTATTGCAGAATGATGGTCCTATCATGCACTAACTCTCTAAGGTAGTGCATGTGTATCTCTACATGCTTGGTCCTCTACCTGGTAACTAGATCTGTGGATATATTAATAGCACTTTTATTATCACAAAAGAGGACAGTGGACAAAGTACTACCAATATCAAACTCTGAAAGAATGCCTTGCAACCAAACAGCTTGGATGCAAGCATTCACCGCTCCTTGGTACTCGGCCTCTATTGAAGACAATGCTATGGCGGCCTTCTTTTTGCTAGACCAGAAAATGGGGACACCACCAAACATGAAGACATATCTGGAAGTAGACTTTCGATCAATAGAATCGCCTGCCCAATTGGAATCTGTGTAACCAACCAGCTCTAGCTCAGAGTTTTCAGCATAGTGATTGTCATAGGTCCTGGTTCCCTGAATATACTGGAGGTTCCTCTTGGCTTCCTTCCAATGAATACCATAAGTTTGTTGCATGTGTCTTGACACAGTATTCATGGCATGGCAGATATCAAGCTGAGAATGAGTCAAGTAGAGCAAGCTACCTATCAGTTGTCGATAAATAGTGCAGTCCATGGGAGGTGTGCTTTTTCCTTCTTCAAGGCTGATCCCTGAAAGGAAATGGAATGGAGCAGCCTTGAATTCAACCATGCTAAACTTTACTAATAGGTCTGATATGTATTTGTACTAATTGACCATTATCCCATCAAATTTTTGCTCAATTTCGAGCCCGAAATCGCTCATTTCAAATGCATTATAGAGAGCAGTTTTGATGACTAAAATAGAAGTAATTGTGCTACCTGTAATCAGTAATTCATCAACATATAAAAAAATAATAATCAAATGACCATCAGACTGCTGTATATACACATTTGGATCTGATTTACACCTTTGGAATTTTTGCGAGAGAAGGAAGGCATCCATCTTGGAATACCACTCACTTGGGGCCTGTTTTAACCCGTATAGTGACTTCTTTAGCTTGCAAAACAAAGATAGATCAGAAATTTAGCCCTTAGGATTCTTCATGTATATCTCCATGCATAAATGCAGACTTAACATCCATATGATGCACTTTCCAGTGCTTAGATGTAGAAATTGCCAAAACTAGGCAGATGAAGTCCATTTTTGCAATCGGTGCAAAAGTCTCATGGTAGTCCACACCTCGGACCTGGGAGAAAATGTTTGCTACCAGCCTTGCCTTATATTTTTAGGTGCTACCATCAGCAACAACTTTAGTCTGAAACACCCACTTGCATTGAACCAATTTCCTCCCTGGAGGAAGAGAAACTAGCTCCCAAGTGGTGTTTTTCTGAAGAGAATTCATCTCTTCATCCATGGCAACTTGCCATCTCAGATCCTTTCGAGAATGGTAGTAAGATTTAGGGTATGAAATTATAATAAAATAACAATATTCTTAAATAAAATAATCAAGACAAGAGAGCGCAATACCTGCTCTTTGGAAATCAGACCGGGTTCTCCTTGGATCATCCGGACTTCCAATGTTATCTCCTGATGAGGAGAGTGTCTGTCGGGCCCAAGTTGGGAGATGATTTTGTACTTTAGGTTCTGATTCATCATCTGATGTTTTCTGTACACTAATATCAGAAATCATAGGATCCAAATCAGGGTCATCACCCCAAATTACATCATCCAAATATTTAGTAGAATAGGAAGGAAATTCAACAGTTTTCTCCTTCACTAGTTCTACCTCCTGAAGAGGCTCATCGAAATTGACACTCATTTCAATGATGATATATTTTGTTTTGATATCCAGTAGCTTGAAAATTTTTGATTCATTAGGATATCCAATAAAGAGAAATTCTATTCTTTTCAGTTGCAAAGCCCTCCTTTTATCAAGTGGAATTCGGGCCCATGCAGTGGACCCAAACACCTGCAGATTCGACACATCCGGATTGTGTCCGAAGTATGCTTCAAAATGGGTCTTCCCTTTCATGGCTGAGTGTGGCACTCTATTCTGAATATATTATACAACATGCATGGCTTCATCCCACAAATTTGCAGCCAACTTCTTTGATTCCAACATACAGGTGGTCATCTCCTTAAGAGATCGATTCTTCCTCTCCGCTACATCGTTATGCTGGGGAGTGTAGGGGACTGAATGATGGATATGAATACCAATTTGGGAACATATATGAATTAAATCATTACTGACATACTCCCTACCATTATCATATCTCAATATCTTGATCTTTTGTCCAGATGCATTCTCAATCAAGGCCTTCAATTCAGTGAATTTTTCCAAGACTTTCGACTTCTTTTTATAAAAAAGACCCATGTGTATCTGGAAAAGTCATAAATGAAAGTCAGAATGTACCTTGATCCATTCATAAATGTGATAGGCATGGGACCACTGATATCAGAATGTATCAGTCCCAAGATGCATGATGCTCAGCTTGCCTTCCCCCGATCGAACTTATGCTCAGGGTGCTTTCCAACAATACAACCCTTGCAAATTCCAATGGTAGCTTTGATGACCGGGAGGTATTCAACCATAGAATTCTTCTGTAATTTCTACAAATATTTGAATTTTAGGTGTCTGAACCTCTCATGCCACAGTATACTAACTTCATTTCCATGAGTCAGCAATGTGGTGGGCTTTAATTCCACCACAAAATGGGAGAACTCGTAGGCTTTTGCATGATGGTTTGCAAGGCCTTTTGCTACAAGTTTTTCAGATGCAAGTTCTATGATCTCTACATCATCTTGGATAAAGGAGAATCTCTTGGGAACTCCTGTATGTGTCATTTGATAAACACTTAGGAGGTTTTATGCAAGATATGGTACATATAGAACATTGGAAAAATATCCATGCTCAAGATCTATAGTACCTTGTCCTTCAGATATGATTGTGGAGTCATATCCCATGTGGATGGGAATGGATTTTCCAATCTCCAAAGATGAGAAGGAGTCTCTTTCAGCCATCATGTGGTTTGAAGCTCCAGAATCTATCAAGAGTGCTTTGGACTTCGACGTGCTTTCCATGAGGGCATGACCTCTTTCATGCTGCGGTTCCCGATCTTGTTGATCTCTCCTACGAAAGATTTCTGGAAGATTGATGTGATTTTTCTCAAGAAGAGAAGTAGCTTATCAAGTTTATTTTTGATGTAGGCATGTTCAGGGTTGAAGCCCTTCCTGCAGTATGAACACTTGAATTTTTCCTTTCCATGATGCCCTTTTCCTTTGTTCTTCTTTGAGCCGGAAGGTTCTTCATGCTGTTGGTTTTCAAATTTAGGCTTAGGGGCTTCGAATTTTGTTTTTGGGTTCTTCTGTTGCTTTCCTTTACCCTTCATATATTTCAGCCCTGAGACATAGAGGGCTTGATCAAGGGAGGATCTGATGATCCCCATCTAGACAAGCTTATCATGTTCACTTGTTAGGGACTCAATGAAGGCACTGATTGAAGGAATCTTCCATTTAGGGGTTGTGAGCTTCCCTGCATGGAATGTAGAGACAAACACCAAATAATCAGCTCCAATTTTGGAGAGTATAGCAAGGATGAGCTCATCATCCTCTTTCTCCACCTTACATTGCTTCAACAGTAAGACAATGTGCTTGAAATTTGTGAAAAAACCATTTAAGGTCTTGAAATTGGAAGGCTGCAGTGACATCAACTCATTTTCAGGATAGTATACTCTCAAATCATCCTATTTTCCATACAAGGTTTCCAATTTTTCCCAAATTTCCTTTGGAGTCTTCAATCCCAAGAGATGGAAAAGAAGATCCCAGGAAACAGAGAGGCACAAGAATACGAATGCTTCATCTTTCTTGTTCAAGAATCTAGCTTTGTTTGTCACAGAAGCAGGATCTTCTTTAGTGTCCATAGTGACCTTATAGAGTCCTCTAGCATGCAGCTGGATCTGCATGTCTCCTTTCCATGAATGTAAACAAAACGAATTCAATATTTCTATGGAAGAATCCATCTAAAATTGCTGGAGCAAATTCTTTTCACCTATTAAAACCTGCAAATCACAAAAAAAAGAGAACCGTAAGGTCATACAGCCTACACATTTTAGGATTTCATCACACCCAGCATAGTTGATCAAGCAAGCTTGATCAACAATTCCTTTACTTGGGGTATTAAGTGGCAAGCCTTGGCTTCTGGTGCAGTGCTGGAATTTTGAGCTTTTGCTCAATTTTTCATGCAATATCTATCAAAAACCTTGTTTTTGAGAGATCTGAGCTTTGTCCCGTCTTGATCTCTGATACCATATTAATTTGTCACAGTGTTCTAGGAACTGAAAACACAGTCTCACAAAGAATACAGACAAATATGCATAAAATTGGCAAAATGGTGCTGCAATGGGAGTAACAACTTTGTATAATCAATGAATAATGCAATACAATGATCATGAAAGATGCATGAATTCCAAGACAATTCAAATTCCCAAGGAGGTCATTCGAATTGAATGAATGGGTGTAGCTTAACTGACTGTAAGCCACAATAAACACACTAGTTAACCAACTAATCAAGTGTCGATTAACTCAACTGTGTCCTAAATGAAGTCGAAGTGCAATGAATTACTGAGTCTAAATGAAAGTAGCTTAGACAAATTTCAGTGCATGCCAACCAACAAGTGGTAGGATATCATTAACTCTAATGAACCCGATGAGGTTAACTGAAGTCAAATTGGTCATCAGAAGTGGTTGTAGGTGCCTGTGTTATCTTTAGTTCATAAATAATCATTAAAAATAATTAAATAATGAATGGAGGCACCTTAACCACTTAACTTAACTGATTGTAACCATCAGTTATCAATTAGGTGCATTTATGAAACTCATATCACTCCGGGAGTGCTCCAGTTGCCCTCCCCAAATGAAGGAGAAGGCTTAGTTGGATTCCTTGACTGAAGGTAGACATGGTTGTGCTCATTCTAATGTCATACAGTGCTCCTCTGATGTCAATTAAGTCAATAAAACTTAGGATAGTGTTTTAACAAGGCCAAATTGACCAAATTAAGTGTGCATGGTGGGTAAATGTCTCCAACAAAGAGACACAAGAATATATGGAATTTTGATATTTATTTATTGTACATGGAAGAAAAAAATCTTCTCGATTACATTTAGCACCAACTAATGCAAATAGCACCAACTCTCATAACAAGAACCAACCTGGTTTTCTTAGCTCCAACTAAGAAGGGTTTGAGGAGTCTGATCCTCAAGTGCAAGATTCTTCATGCAAGCAATCATATGGATCTGCTGCCAAACAAACCTTTGCTCTGCATATCAATATTTTCTCATTACTCTGTTGGTCAACACTACTCATCAATCTCTAGTCAATCTTCTCATCAATCTTTGGTCAATCTGCTCATCGCTGCTGCTCAACACGGTTGATCATCACTGCTGGTCATTATTTTGTGCTCATTAATATTACTAGTCAAGTTGGTCAATTTTCTCATGTACACATCATTGTACACCTCATCATACACAATTACTAAATAAGTAATTCTGCTCTGCTTTCGCTAAACATAAGGCATGCATTGTCATGCATCATCATCATAGGTATGCATCATTGTCATAGGGTATGCATCATCATCATAGGTATGCATCATTGTAATAGGGTATGCATCATCATCATAGGGTATGCATCCTCAACATCAAATATACATCATCATCATCTCAGTGTGCACCATTTATGCATCAACATCATCATGTATACATCATAGTGCATAGGACAGTATCATCACACTATGGTATGCATGTAAATCATATTGTATAGGAGTGCATCAACATCATAAAGTGTATAATATCATAGCATAAAGTTATGCAACATCATCATCATAGCCTCCATAATGGCTCCAAATATATATACCAATATAGAGGCTCACATACTAAGATCAAAGATGAACTCTATCCATGAGAGACATGTGTCATCACAAGAGAGACCCAAAAGCATGAACCATACCTTTTCAAAGATAAAAATATGAAGAAATAGTAGAAAAAAAAAATCTCTATATCATGTCAACACATAGCCCTCGTAATAAGATTTCCAACAAGCCAAGAATTTTGTAATTCCTATTCTGTATGAGAAAGTTATGCAAATTTTAGTGAAGATGCCCTGAAATTTCTCATCCACAAAGTTTTGCACTTTTCTCCAAGAGTTGTGAAATACTGAGAGAATTGATGATGAGCAAATGAAATGTTTGATATTCTATCTATATATGTTGTGGAGGAAAGTTAGTACCTCAAACTAGGTCGACATGCAATTCAAAATTGCAAATAATTAAATTCTCTTTTGTCTGGTCGGTTGACCCAAAAATGTGGGGTGCACCAACTTCAAAAATTCATATCTCTTCAACAATGAGTTAGAATATGCTCCATATATCAACGAAAATGGATTAATGATGACTATCTCCCTATGATGTATTTATTTGTAATTTTTTGGTCTAATACCCTTAAATTATTCAATATGTCCAGAAAATCAAAGACCCCACACATGAGGGTGCCAAATACCATACCACTAACTACAAAAGTTTCAAAGTATTCTTCAACATATCAAGGCACTTCCATGGGATCTACCTCCATCTACATCCCAATATCCATATAACCACAAAGAGGACCATACAACACCATCGACAAGCTACCAAGTGTGTGGTTTCAATACCCAAGGCACCACATGCAAGGGTTTCAAGGAATTTTTCAAAGATATCATATAATATTTAAACAAGATACTTTCCATCGACTTCAAGCCCTTCACATAGGACTCCACCGCCAAGTGATGAGGGCATCATGACCAAATATTCCATCATATCAAAGGCTCCAAGAATCATGGGATTACAAACCACCATATGTATGGATTCCAAGACCCAAATCATTTCCAAATGCACCACAAATGATCATATAGTGTCCAAGGGTCATCCTGTCACCATTTATGTGGGTGTCAAACCTTCTCATGTATAATGATCATCTCCAAGGGTTACATGACCCCAACAGTGGATACACGGGCATCAAGATCTTCATCAAGGGTTACAATTCTTCATCAAGTCATTAATGACCACATCATCACATTTAAATACCATTAATCCATCAAATGTGGGTCCAAGGGCTTCTTCAGAGATTCTTCATCAAGCAAGGAGCTTCATAGAATTCTTCAACCACCTCAACCACACTATGAGACCTCCAAGGGTCAAGATCTATCATGAAATCACCTGTGGTGTTTCTAGACCTTTTCCTGGGGTACCATGACACCATCAAAGCATGAATGACCACAAAATGTGTCATTAATGCTTCTCCAAACCATCTAGTGATTCACGAGCATCCACAAAGGCTTCAACACAATCTCTAGGGTCTCCAACACCATCGGTAGGGTCTTCAACATATTCAACAAGGTGGTGGCTACAAGATACAACGTTGTGGGTATAAGGACCTTGTCAACTAGGTACAAGGTGCTTCAAGGCACATACCCACTCTGTAAGGGGTCGAAGGCACTACAAGTGAGACAATGAAAACCTGTGGGGCCACTGCAAGTCCATGTTGGAATCAGTGACAATTTCATCAACATTAGGTTTAAATCATGACTTAAGGGTAATTTTAAGGATTTAAGTATTAAACAAGGTCATATCAAGGTTTCCCAACTAAGACACCTCTAATCCCCCTTTCAATAATTGGTGAATAACTAGGTCCCCAATCTATTTAACATACCACCTCATCACAGTAAGTTGTGGATTTTAATATTAATAATTAAAAAATACAAAAATGTTCATCCCTTTTGGAATTCGTAGTCAATAATTACATTTGGACCCAATTAGAATATGGGTTTAGTCCAAAGGTGTTACATTGCCCTCCCCCTTAAATTATACACTATCCTCAGTGTTTCAATGTCCAAAATTCATGAACAAAACATTCAAATTTATTTACATATGTATAGTCTTCAAAATAGATGGGGATATTCTTCCCACTTATTTCCTTCTACTTCCTAGGTTACTTATTCAATACTATAGTGGGTCCATTGGACTTTTACCTATCATATGACCCTATTCTTAAGAGTCTTGATTCTTTTGTCCAATATCCAAATTGGGTGTACTTGGATCTCCCCTTTGGGTTCCACCTATATCATAGACCAATCAAGTATATGATTAGAAGCATAAACATACTTTTTCAATAATGAAATATGAAAAAAATTATGTACTTTAACCATAGGAGGTAGAGCTAGCTCATAAGCCACTAGTATAATTTTGCTCAGGACCTCAAATAGTGCAAAAAATCTAGCATCAAATTTTTTACAATTACCCAACCGCAATGAAATTTTCCTACCTTTAACCTTTAAGGGCATTGTTTTTCCAAACTAGAATTCCCTATGCATTCTATTTTTATCCGCATAACTCTTATGTCGGTCTTGAGCTATCTTCAAATTTTGTTTGATCTTGGTTACCTATTGTTCCATATCCTAAATAATTTATTTTTCAACTATTAGTATATCCATCGGCTTGTCCAAACTCACTATAACATTACACTTCCTGTCATAATTTATTCAATGATAGTTGGTAACAATTGCTCTAAGAAAATTCCATTAAGTACAAGTAGTCTTCCCATTTACTGGACTTGTCCATTACATACATTCGAAGTAGATGTTCAATAATTTGATTTACTCACTCAGTATTTCCATCTATATATGGATGATAAGTTGTATTTAGGTTGATTTTGGTTCCAAATTCTCTGAACAAACATTTCCAAAAGTTCAAAGTGAAATTTGGATATCGATCAGAAATAATTGCTTTTGGAATTCCATGCAACCTAGAAATTTCCTTCATATAGATTTATGCAATCTTAGCTGCTTTAAATGTTGATTGTATAAGTATAAAATGAGTTGAATTTATAAATTTTTCAGACACCGCCATAATAGAACTATGTTGCTTTAGTGTTCTTGGTAATTTTGTGATAAAATCAATAGTCACTACATCCCACTTCCAATTTGATACATGCAATGAATGGAGTATACCATCATGATGTTTGTATTTTGCTTTCAGTATTTAACATTCTAAACATTGAGCAATATACTTGGCCACTTCTTTCTTCATTCCTGGACAATAGTATTATTTATTAAGCATTTTCAAAGTCTTTTGATAACCTGGGTGACCAACTTAAGGTACATTATGCATTTCTTGTAATAGCATTTCCTTTATTTCACTTTCAACTGGTATATAAACTATGCCATTAAACAAGAGAGTTCCATATTCAATTAATGCATTACTGGAAAATTTTAATGCCTTGTTGCCATCCTGCAACACCGCCATAACCTATAGATAATGATTAGCTACTTTCAATGCCTCTTGTAATTTGAATTTTAAATCGGAATTCCAATTGTTGATGGCTAAAAGTTGCATTATTTTATTTCTTCTACTGAGTGCATCAGCCACTCTTCTCTCTTTACCTTTTATGTACTTGATTTCTAAATTGAATTCACTCAAGAATTCAATCCACCTGGATTTTATGGGATTTAGGTGAGGTTGTTCAAATAAGTATTTCAGGTTTTGATGATTAGTCTTTAATTCAAACTTTTTTCCCATGAGATAATTCCTCCACATCTAGAGTGCATAAACTATGGAAGCTAACTCCAAATCATGAGTAACATAGTTGTTTTCATGATCTTTCAGATTCTGTGATTCATAACAAATCGCATTCCCATTTTGCATCAAAATTTTTGTTAGCACCGTTTCTGGGCTAAGTAATTGGTAAGAGATCTGGCCGAAATGGTGGGAGAAGGTTTGTAAAATTTTCATATCATATAACCTCAAAGACTGTTGATGAAAATCTGAAGATATTTGAAGGGACATTTCTAGGTTAAGAAAGCAAAAAACTTAAATAATTTCTGATTTTTTACCTTCAAATGCAAGTGAACGAAGAAATCAGCCCTTAGCTGAATGTTGACAGGAAATGGATAGCTCGGATGAGCAGTATAGGAGATCGAAGGACTAAATTCATTTCCGCCCAAGGAAAGTCAAGAGAGGAAGCACAGAAAGGACTAAAACTTGGTTATAAAAAGTGGAAAACCCGATTTTCTCCTTCCGTGATCCGGGTGGAGATTGGAAGGTGGAATTGTAAGAAGTTGTGTTGTGCAAAGTTAAAATATTGTTTTACGCTATCCACGGTACACCAGATGCAACGGTCAGGAAAACTCCCGCACAAATCAACGGTGTGAAAAGGTGCAAAGGTCAAAGATCAGAAGCAGGAAATTCTAAGTTTCAGCCATAAGAAAGTTCAAGTCCTGAGCTCCACATTACATGAAGATATGGCGGTTCAGCAAGCTCCTGCACTGATCAATGGTGCACAAAGAAAGAAGAAGGGAAGGTATTGGAAAGCAAAAAGACAAAATTTTTGGTCTTGAAAAATTGAGGTTCCTATTTTCGATATCTGTCATTTGCTAGATCGACAACGCAAAACTCTTTCTCCCAAATCAATGGTCCAGAGGAGAACAAAGGGTGAAGATCAGAAGGAAGAAAACTTAAAGATTTTTTCATGAAAAGATAAGTTTCCACCTTCCATGATCTGCAAGATCGACAGTTAGGAGTGCTTTTGCTAAAGATCGATGATAGGGAAAGAAAACGGTAGAAGAAGAAAAATTAAGTTTTGGTTACGAAAAAGTTGAAAGTCTGCTTTCCGTTAAAGGCGGAAGTGAAAAAATTAAGTTTCGATGGTGAAAAACTTGAAGTTTCGCTTTATTTTTTTCGCTAAAGGCGAAAGTGGAAAGGAGGAAGTGGAAAACTTAAGTTTCAGTTGTGAAAAAGTTGAAGTTTCGCTTTTTGTTTTCTACTAAAGGCAGAAGCAGAAAACTTAATTTTTTTCTTATGAATGAGTTGAAGTTCTGATTTCCTCTTCCTAGAAAAGTGCAAAAGTAGAAAGGAGGAAGTGAAAAAGGTGAAGTTTTGAACTTCAAAACTAGGAAACCTGATTTTCGATTTTCGTGATCAGGATCCAATCATTCAAAGAGCTCCTACATAGATCGATGGTGCGGAATGAAAATGGAAGAAGTAGAAAGCGTGGAGCGGAATATACAAATGTTTGGTCGCAAAGATTTATAATTCTGCATTCCACGATCCTCCAGATTGATGGTTCACAAAGTCCCTCACAGATTAATAGTGGAGAAATAAAAATTTGGAAGCGGAAAGGCAGAGGCAGAAAAGTCAGAATTCACATCCGCAAAAAAATTGAAGTTTTGTTTTCTGCTTTTCAGAAAAGTGCGGCTGTGGAAAGGCGGAAGTGGAAATCCATTGGAGAAAAATTCATAATTCACATCTATGAAAGATTGAAGTTATGTGTTCCACTTTCCGAAAGAGTGCGTAGGAGAAAGGGCGCAGGCAGAAATGTGAAAGTGGAAAAGTTAGAAGCGTGTTTTACAAAAAGTGGAAAGTCTACTTTCTGCATTAGAGGAAATTTCAACTCGCCTTTTGACATTAATTCAAATTCCATGTCATCATGTGTTATCCAATGAAATTACTTTAAATTTGAAATATCGTATAGGTATTATACATTTTTTTAATATAAATTTGGGGATAGGTATCATAAAAAAAAACTATTTTTTTTGTTCGTATTTTTGACATATCTCCCTGTGTTTTTACTCAAATTTTGATTGGGAGAGCTCCCTGGATGTGAAATTAAATTCCATATCCAACGAGCACCCACTCGACATACTTTTGAAGGACCCCTCTACCCCAAAAACAAGAAATAACTGAAAAAGCATGTTGATAATGTCATCATCACATTTTTTCAGTTATTTCTTATTTTTGGGGTAGAGGGGTCCTTCAAAAGTATGTCAAGTGGGTATTCAATGGATGCGGAATTTAATTTCGCATCCAATGATCTCTCCCGATCGATATTTGAGTAAAATCACAGGGAGATATGTCAAAAATAGGAATAAAAAAAGTAGTTTTCTTCTTTTCTTCCTCCAAAATTAATAAATATTATTCTATTATTTTAACTATTATTTTATTATTTTTCTTAGGAGGCCCATTTTGAGTTGAAATTTCCTCTAATGCTTTCTGCTAGATTGACGATCCAGAGGTTTTTTGCAGACGATCAATGGTACAGAATGAAAGAAAGGGGCGAAAAGAGAGAAAAGGGAGGAAAGGGAAAGTTCGAAGTTGTTTTTCGTTTCCAGCCAACTCCTGATCGACAGTTCATAATGTGTCTTGATGAAAGATCAATGGTCCATAATTGTTTTCCGTAGTAAATATGTGGGCATGGATGAATTTGTTGCAGATTTCTTGAAGGAGCTCCAAAATGTCATTATCAGTAAGTGAGCCTGAGTCGTTGTTGTCCAAATTCTCAAACTGATCCATTATGTGTGTTCCCGCATTCTTGTTTGTTGGGTTTATGGTCATGGAGGATCTGTCTGATCATCATTTTGTTAAGATTCAGTATCATTGTTGTACCTGGTTTTGGCTTTGTTTCAAGGTTAGTCTCGGGAGCCTAGGATACTATAAATATATCCTCGATAGAGGAAGACAGGGTTGAAACCTGTGAGACTTTTGCGTTATGTAATTTTGAGATTTTTCTTTAATCGAAGTTGTAGAGCTGGACGCTGGCTCTTGAATGCAAAGATTCATGTATATTTCTCAGTTACAATCTGTGATTTATTTTCTTTATGTGCATGTCCTTCTTGTTAATCTTTCCATTATTTTTTCTTTTTTATTTGAGATAAGAGCGTGATAGTTTTCATAATTCATACTTGGTTATGCTCTGGATATCGTTTTATATATTCACAAACTATTTCTACCAAAGTTAATTCAGAATTCATATATTTAATGCTCTGCATTAATGGACTGTCATAATTTCTTCCTTATCACGAGACCAAAAACATATTGACTGTAACTGAAATATTATCTTTCCTTTGCAGACATTACCCATGCAAATTGATCCTTGTTTCTTGATAACTGTGACTCCATAGTCCATGTAACCTTACTTTGTTTCAACCACGACAATATTTGAATTCATTTCATGTCTATATCTGGCCTTGTTATATATCTATGAGAGATCTCTCTCTAGAAATGTAGAAGCCAACTCCCTTTATTAAAGTGGTTCTGTTGTTACCTCGGGTTCACCTTCCATAACCTTGGGTGTGATTCTAAGTGCAGACAAACTGGCGTTGTTACCAAGGATGCAAAATTGCAAATCATCTCTGGGAGAAACAACAAGCATCTAAGAAGAAAGGGTTTATGTGAGTAAATAGAGACTCTCGCAGTTGAATAAGGTTGTATATTTTCCCTGGCGACTCCATATTGGTTTTGAGTGAATTGCAGAAGGAATCCCAGCTTCCAGCAGGCCACATACATGAGGTAATATTGAAGCTGAAATCTTACATGGTGTGGATAACCCTAATAAATTGGTTAGAAGTAAAAGAAAAGACCAACTAGATATTCCTCAATTTGGAAATTCATCTACTCTATAATTTCATAGAATTCAATATTTTGTGTGGGAAACTAATTTTCAAAGGTCGTTATTAAAGTCTAAATCATATCCTGACTTAAAGAATGCGGAATTAAACCCTAGTGGGTTAGATTCATATATGCTTAAAACTCTCTTTGGAAGAACCTTCATAACTCTGAGAAAACTGGTGCAAGAAACCCTACTTTTCATAATTTCCAGCCTTGTATCCCACCATTTGTTCAAAACCCTCCAGCCTTCCAAGCACCTCCTCCTAGTCCAAATCCACCTAGAGAAATGGCTGCTAGATTTTCCCCATTGGCCTTACCTGCTATGTTGCATGACCTTCCTCAAGGTTATACCCAGAGAATTCCATTCTATGACGGGGAGGGAAATTTCATAGCCAGACAACATGTTGATAGGTTTCATGATTTTATAGATCTAGAGCTGGTTGATGATGACAATGTTAAGATGAGATTGTTTGTGCTAATCCTGTCTAGGGAAACCAAGAAATGGTTTAAGGATCTACCTACTAGGTCCATTTCCACATTTCAATCTTTCTGAAATGCATTTTTAGAAAGGTGGGATGATAAGAGAAGTCCTCTACAGGTGCTTTCTCAGTATAACAATCTAAAGAAGGGAGGTTTTGATTCTTTTCATGAATTTTCTATTATATTTATGAGGGTGTACAACTCTATCCCTACTGATATCAAACCATTGGTAGGTGCTGTAAAACTCCACCATGTTGATGCCTTTGACATTGACTTTGCTCTATTGTTGAGAGAGAGAAAATCAACAATTCTACCTACCATGTTTCAAGATGCCTTGGAGGTATAAGATAACATGATGGCAAGTGTAAAAACAAAGAAGAGAGTAGAAACGAGGAAAGTTAGAGAAGAAAATGTGCCTTCTGCTTCTTCTTCTGCAACTTCTTCTAATGATGTGGAATTTGAAATGATGATGAAAACAATGGAGAAGCTAATGGATAGGGTGATAGAAGATAATAGGCCACTGAACAAGGAACAAAATAAACCTCATATTAGAAATCCAAACTTTAGAAGGAAAAATACTCCCCCACCTCTACTAATCAAACAAACGGATATAAGGAATCCTAGAAATCCAAATGGCCAGCAAAAACAACCACCTTTCCCTGAGAACTATGTTGCAGATGAAGATGAGGCTAATGACATTGAGGATCTTTTTCACCATTTTGGTGATTTGGATTCTGAAATATACCTCATTCAGAAGGAACAAAACATGTTTTCTCAAGAAGATGATGATAAGGATTTTGAGGTAGCATTAGAACAATACCAAAGGGGATACCTACATGCCATGGATGATGTACAAAGAGATATAAAATTGAGAAGTAGGGATGTCACTGTGAATAAAGGAAGGTTAAATCCAAATCAGTCATCTAGTTGTCAACAAAACAAAAAAAAGAGAATTGAAAAGCAAAAAGAGCCCATGGTGTATAAATAACTAGAGAATAAAATAGAAAAAACTAAAGAAGTAAAGCAACCAGTATTGGTGGATGTAGAGAAAGTTGTTTCCACTTTTAACTTGTAGGCATAGCTCTCAAAAGTTAAAATTTCCATTCTTTTCAATGAGTTGTTAAGAAACAGGGAATACAGAGAAAAGATAACAAACATGGTTAGGAATCAGGGAGAATTTCAACTTGATATCTTAGAAGTGAATGATGATGCTCCCACCATTGTCTTTGGGTGCAAAATTGAAAATGTAGATGATGAGGAAGATCCTCCTATTTACCTAAGCTTAAATGTACATGATATGATTGTGCACAATGCCATGATAGACTATAGTGCCTCTCATAATTTAATTCCCAAGGGAGTGGTAGAAAGTTTGGGATTGGAAATTACTAGACCGCAAAAATATTTGTATCCCTTTGATTCCAGGAAGGTGAAGTGTCTTGGGTTGATCAAGGACATGGTGGTGACCTTGGAAAAAATTCCATCAAGACTGTAGTAATGAATGTTGTAGAAGACATTCCTCCAAAATTTGGTGTATTATTGTCAAGGTCTTGGACCTCTAAATTAAAAGGAAGTCTATAGATGGATATGTCTTATTCTACCAGTCCTGTGGTTGGAGGAAATAAAATGTTATATAGTGAGAAGAGATCCTCATATGTGGTTAGAAGCCAAGACAAACCATATAATCATCCTATATATGTTGTTGATACTGACTTGGGAACTTCCATTTTCTTTAATGATGTTTCTCCCTGTGATCATGAGATTCATGTACCCATTGAAGTGAAGGAAGAGGAAGAGTCTGCAAAGAAACAAGATGCTTTGGAAAGGAAATAGAAAGAAGAGGGTCTCTGGACCATGTATTTTGATGGATCAGTGGCTAAGGTTGGTGATGGTGCAGGTGTGTATATTATTTCTCCCATCAGGGATTTTAAAGGTATGTCTTATAAGTTAAATTTTGAATGTGCTAACAATATGGCAGAGTATGAAGCTTTATTGTTAGGGTTGCATGCTTTGAAAGATATGGGAGCCAAAAGGGTGCAAGTCATGGGAGACTCAAAGCTAGTAATAAATAAGGTAAATGACAGCTACCAAACTAGACATCCCACAAAGAGGGGAAATGAAGTGTGGGATATGTTTGGTAATTATTTTACCGAGCATACAATCATAGTAGTTCCCACATATGAAAACAAAGTAGCTCACTCCTTAGCTGTTGTTGCTAGAAAATTCAAAACTCCCACTTCTGGCCAAAGGAAGTATAAGGTTGACATTGTAAACAGACCCTCCATACCAGATAATTCCAAATACTGGCAGGTATTTGAAGATGATATGCAGATTAAGAGATTTTTGGAGTTATCAGGTGAATTTGTAAATACCCAAATAGAGAGTGAAAATGATAATTGTGAAAAGTTCCAAGATGTTGAAGGATGTGAAGAGGAAATTTTTGAAGGTAGAAAGTTAAAGAATTCACTAGGTGGAAAGGACATAATATAGTTGAAGAATAATTATATCCCCAGAGGCTTAATTCACTTAGAGAAACTGTTTGATCAAAATGATGTTTCTAGAGACCCAAAAATGAATCTTATTTATGATGCTGTTGAAGACAGGAATATAGGAACTGAAGAAAATCCAAGGATTATCAAACTGTCAAAAAACCTTCCTGTCAAAGAAAAGGAAGAATATATCAATCTGATGAAAAGGTAAATTGGTGTCTTTTCTTGGATTTATGATGACCTTAAAGAGTATGATACTTCTATCATACAACATACCATCCCCATAAGACCTGAGGAAAAACCTTTTAGACAAAAACTCAGAAGAATAAATCCAATGCTACTTCCAGTTATTGAAAAAGAAATAAAAAAATTGTTCAATACTAAGATTATAGTGACTCTGAGGTTTTCAAAATGGGTTGAAAATTTGGTGCCTGTTAGGAAAAAGAATGGTGAAGTCAGGCTTTGCATAGATTTTAGGAATTTCAGCAAAGTATCTTTGAAAGATAATTACCCTTTGCCAAATATGGAACATATTTTCAAAAAAGTGGTGGGCTAAAAAGGATCTCAACTATGGATGGTTTCTCAGGGTATAATCAGGTCAAAGTGTTGCCTAAAGATCAAGAGAAGACTTCATTTACTACACGATGGGGTAGATTATGTATGCAAAAATGCCTTTTGGTTTAATGAATGCAAGGCCGCTTTCCAGTGCACCATGGACATTACTTTCACAGAGGAGAAAGACAAATTTGTCTTTGTTTACATGGATGACATCACTATGTACTCAAGATTTGAGAAGGAACACATTAAACACTTAGAAAACGTATTTCTGAAATACAAAAAGTATGGTATATCGTTGAACCCTAGAAAATCAAATTTTGCATTGGAGGAAGGAAAACTATTAGGGCATATTATTTCAAGAGATAGTATAAAGATTGATCCACATAGAATCAGTGCAATCCTGGAGGTTGAAGAACCAAGAAGCAAAAAAGAAGTGCAATCCTTTATTGGACAGGTAAATTTTCTAAGAATGTCCATCCCTAGTTTTGTTGAGATACTAATGAATATCACTAACATGCTGAAGAAATGCCATGAGATGAAATGGACAACAGATGCAAGGATATATTTCAAAGAGATTAAATAAGCTATCACAGAATCCCCAATTTCGGTAATTCCATATTTCAGTAAATATTTCTGATATTTTCTTATGCTTATGATCATACCATTGTTGGAGTGTTGTTACAGAAAAATGGTCAAGGTGTTGAAAAACCCATAGCCTCTTTTAGCAAAGTGTTAAGAGATGAAGAGTTGAAATATGACATCATGGAAAAACAAGCATATGCTCTAATCGAATATTTGAAAGATTTCAGGGTTTATGTTCTTCATTCTCATTTTATTTCTTATGTTCCTAGCAATGTGGTGAAGAGCATTCTCACATAGCCATATCTAGAAGGAAAAAGAGAAAAATGGATTTTTGTGTTATTGGTGAATGACATTAAGATCAATCCCACCAAACTGATAAAAGGACTTGCAAAGATGATGAAAAATCCAATTGTGAATCCTTGCAGCTCAATTTCTTGACCACTCATTCAAATCAGCTTGATACAAGGGTGCATGTAATGCCTGAATTCTCTATATCTCCTTGGTATTCTGATCTTGTATAAGTGTTGCAAAATTTACAGTCTCTTGCAGGACTAAGAAAAACAAGAGCAAGGTTAATAAAGTTGAAATATGGAAAGTTTTGTATTCTGAATGAAAACCTTTATTGGAAGGCTCCTGGTGAGGTCCTACTCAATTTCCTCTTGGAAAAAGAAGCTAAGAAAACTATGAAAGAATTTCAGAAGGGAGACTGTGGTGGACATCATTAATGGAAGGTAACAATAAACAAGATTTTGAGAGTTGGTTTCTATTGACCCTCAATGTTTTTAGATTTCTACAGAGAGACCACTACGTGTCATCAATGCCAAATATTTGAAGGTAAGAGAAAGGTGGTTTCACTCCCTCTCAATCCAATATCAGTAGAGGCACCTTTCCAGTAGTGGGGACTGGATTTTATTGGGGAAATAAATCCAAAATCTTCACGAAAGCATAGATGGATCCTAACAGCAAGAGACTATTTTACAAAGTGAATTGAATTCATTCCCACCAGGAGGGCTACAGAGACAGTAATTATGGATTTTCTAGGAGAGAATATCTTTGCTAGCTTTGGCTTCCCCAAAAGGATTGTGACTAACAATGCTCCAATTTTTAAATCTAATAAAATGATAAATTTCTATCACAAGTATCATATTAGTCTCAACCATTCCAATGCATACTACCCACATGGTAATGGACTGGCATAATCCTCTAACAAAATTCTCATGAGGATAATCAAAAAATTATTAGAAGATAACAAAAGGGCTTAGCATGCAAAGCTGAAATATGCTTTGTGGGATGACAGGATCAACACTAAGAGGGAAATTGGAATGTCCCCATTTCTATTAGTATATGGAGCCGAGGTGGTTTTTCTAGCATCTTTAGGAGTACCAGTCATGAAGTTATTGCAAGAGCAACAAGATAAACCAAATCATATGCAGAGAAGAATCAATCAGATAATTGAATTGAATGAGTTGAGAGATAAATCCTATAGTAAAGTGCAAGTACATAAAGAAAAGATGAAGAACACTTTTGACAGGAAGGTAAAGGAAGAGCAATTCCTAATTGATGATTTGGTTCTGAAATGGGATGTGCCTCGTGAAGAGAAGGGGAAACATGGGAAGTTTAACCATATGTGGATGGGTCCTTATATCATTACAAGGTAAAGAGGTGATAACGCCTTCATCCTACGACATCAAGATGGGTCTCAGTTGATAGGAGGCCGAGACAATGGAACGTTTCTCAAGCATTATTTATCCTGAAAGAGGAGGTAATGTTTGTATCATAGTTGTATATATTTCTTTATTTTTCAAACAGTACAGATGGGGCACTAATAGATTTGATGCTTGAAGAGAAGGCCCTAAGATCTAGAAGGGTTGCCATGTTTTCTATTTTCCTGTGTTTTTACTTGCAGAAAAAATAGAAATATGAAGTCTAGGGTTTTTTGAAAAAGGTTGGGAGCTTCCCAATGGATTTGGCACCTCCTCTACGGGGTTCTTTGCTACCTCGCAGGGAGGATAGCATCCCAAGTTGGAGCCAGTTCTTAGCACCATTTTTGGACTAAGTAATTGGTAAGAGATCTGGCCGATATGGTGGGAGAAGGTTTGTAAACTTTTCATATCATATAACCTCAAAGACTGTTGATGAAGATTTGCAGATGTTTGAAGGGACATTTCTAGGTTAAGAATTCTGAACACTTAAATAATTTTTTATTTGTTACCTTCAAATGCATGTGAACAAATAAATCCGACCTTAGATGAATGTTGATAGGAAATGGACACGAGATTGAAGGACTAGATTTGTTTCTCTCCAAGGAAATTCGGGGGCGGAAGTGCGGAAAGGACTAAAACTTGGTTATAAAAAGTGGAAAACCTGATTTCTGCCTTCCGCGATCCGGGCAGAGATAAAAAATTGGAAACATAAGAATCTTGGTTGCGTAAAGTTAAAATCCTGTTTTCCGCTATCCGCAGTCCGCCAGATCCAATGGTCAGGAAAAATCCCGCACAGATCAAAGGTGCGGAAAGGTGCAAAGGTCGGAGATCGGAAGCAATAAACGCTAAGTTTTGGCCATAAGAAAGTTCAAGTCTCAATCTCTACATTCCACGAAGATCTGATGGTTCAACAATCTCCCACACTAATCAACAGTGCACAAATAAAAAAGAAGGGAGGGTACCGAAAAGCGGAAAGACAAAAGTTTTGGTCTTGAAAAATTGATGTTGCGATTTTCGATATCCGCAATCCACCAGATCAACGACCCAGAACTCTTCCATCCAAATCAACGGTCTAGAGGAGAATAGAGGGCGGAGATCAAAAGGCAAAAAAATTAAATATTTTTTCATGAACGGATAGAGTTTCCACCTTCTGTGATCTGCAAGGTCAATGATGGGGAAAGAAAACGGCGGAAGCAGAAAACTTAAGTTTTGGTTACGAAAAAGTTAAAAGTATGCTTTTCACTAAAGGCGGGAGTGAAAAACTTAATTTTCGGTGGTGAAAAAGTTGAAGTTCCACTTTTCGTTTTACGCTAAAGGCGGAAGCGAAAAGGAGGAAGTAGAAAACTTAAGTTTCGGTTGTGAAAAAATTGAAGTTCCGCTTTCCATTTTTCGCTAAGGGAGGAAGTGGAAACCTTAAGCTTTTTGTTATGAAAGAGTTGAAGTTCCAATTTTCACTTTCTGGAAAAGGGAGGAAGCAAAAAAGGTGAAGTTTCGAAGTGCAAAAGTGGGAAACCCAATTTCCAATTTCTGTGATCAGGATCTGATGGTTCAAAGAGCTCCCGCATAGATCGACGGTGCGGAATGAAAATGGAAAAAGGGGAAAGCTGGGAGTGGAAGATACAAATGTTTGGTCACAAAGAGTTAGAATTTTTCATTCCGTGATCCGCCAGATCAGCGGTTCACAGAGTTCCCTCATGGATCAATGGTGAGGAAAGAAAAATCCAGAAGCAGAAAGGCAGAGGCAGAAAATTCAGAATTCACATTCGCGAAAAATTGAAGTTCTGTTTTCTAATTTCCGGAAAAGTGCAGAGGCGAAAAGGCGGAAGTGAAAAGGAAAGGGCAGAAAATTCAGAATTTGCATCCGCGAAAGATTGAAGTTTTGTGTTCCACTTTCTGAAAGAGTGCAGAGGAGGAAAAGAGGAGGTGGAAATGTAGAACCAGAAAAGTCAGAAGTGTGTTTTACAAAAAGTGGAAAGTCTACTTTATGCTAGATTGATGGTCTAGAGTTTTTTTTGCAGATGATCAATGATGCATAATGAAATAAAGGGGTGGAAAGAGAGAAAAGAGAAGAAAGGGAAAGGTAGAAGTTGTTTTCTGTTTCCTGTCAACTTCTGATCGACAGTTTAGAATGCATCTTGATGAAAGATCAATGGTCCAGAAGTGTTTTCAATGGTAAATATGCAGGCATGGATGAAGTTGTTGCAGATTGCCCGAAGGAGCTTTGAAATGTCATTATCAGCAAGCAAGCCTGAGTCCTTGTTGTTCAAATTCTCTAACTGATTTGTTATGTGCATTCCCGTGTTCTTTTTTGTTGGGTTTATGATCATGGCAAATCTGCTTTATCATCATTTTGTTAAGATTCAATATCATTGTTGTAACTATTTTTGGCTCTATTTCGAGGTCTCTGGGGCCTAGGATACTATAAATATACCCTCGATAGAGGAAGATAGGGTTGAAACACATGATACTTTTGCGTTATGTAATTTTGAGATTTGTCTTTAATGAAAGTTGTGGAGCCAAATGCTGGCCTTTGAATGCAAAGATTCATGTATATTTCTCAGTTACAGTATGTGATTTCTTTCTTTATGTGCATGTCCTTCTTGTTAATATTTCCATTATGTTTTCTTTCATATCTGAGATAAGAGTGCGATAGTTTTCAGAATTCAGATTTGGTTATGCTCTGGCTATTGTTTCAAATATTCACAAATGGTTTCTACCAAATTTAATGCAGAATTCCCATAGATGATCTAACCTTTGACACATTTCTAGGAGTAGGTCATTCCTGAATAGATTTTATTTTAGCAAGGTCCACTACTACACCCTCTTCAGAGATGATGTGACCCAAATATAACAATTACTTCTAATAAGAAGAGAATTTTCTAATATTAGCATATAATTGATTCTCTCTTGGGATATCCAAAGTAATCCCGAGGTTCTCTTCATGTTCATCTTTTGTCTTGGAATAAATCAATATATCATCCAAAAATACTATAATGAATTTACCTCAAAATTATTTGAATACACCATTCATTAGACACATGAATGTGTTTGGGGAATTTTTCAACCCAAAAGGTACTACTATATATTCATAGTGCCCATACATGGTCCTAAAGGAAGTCTTACTGATGATTTCATCCTTGATGTATACATGATGATAACCTAATCTTAAGTCGATCTTTGAGAAGATTCTAGCTCCACGTAATTGATTGAACAAATCATCAATCCTTGGAAATAGAGACCTATTATTAATCATGGCCTTATTTAGTTTCATGTAATCCACACACAAACTCAACATTTCATATTTCTTTTGTACAAATAAAGCAAGTTTTCCCCATGGTGAAATACTAGGGCATATATAAACCTTCTTTAACAATTCTTCAAGTTGTAATTGTAATTATTTCAAGTTAGGGGTACTCATATTCTTCTATTTGTAATTGTAATTAATTCTTCTAGTACCATATTGATTGTAAAAACAACATCTTGTTTAGGAGGTAGCTTAGGCACTTCCTGGAACACATCTTGAAATTCCTGCAACACATGAATTTATTCAATGTGTGGCTCCATATCAGTCGATACTTCTTCCACATGGACCACATATAATTGGCCTCCCTTTCTCAGATATTTCTTCATCTATATGGATGATATTTTCCTTAACAAAATTGGCCTTGGAAATCCTTTAAGATGAAGGGTTTTACCATCCTCATCCACACATATCATACTTTCATTATGGAAGTAAATCATTTTCTTGATGTGATTGTATCCAATCCATCCCAATCAACACATCATATCAACCAAGAGGAATGATATCTAAGTCAACTTTGGTATGATACCCATTCATTTCTAAATGACAATTCTTAACCATAGAAGTAATATTCATTTTCATCTCAGTAGCCAATTGTACCATTCTATGATTAGGTTGTTTATTTCTTTGTAAGTTGCGTCTTTCAACCAGATTACTATATAAATAGATATAAGAAGCTCCATAATCAATCAAAAATGAAATTGACAAATTATTTATTTTACCTTCAACTTAAATCATTGAATATTCGTGTTCTGCATGGCAATTTTCCAAGGCTTCATATATGTGAGGAATTCTTCTAGCAACATCTACCATTGTATAATATTCTTCCACATTATACATACTAGTATCTCTTTTTTTCCTCTTAGGACATTTATTGCGGTAGTGGTCACCTCTACATTTCTAGCATTTAAATTGTAATGGTTTATTTTGTCCTATAGATTTAGTCACCCTTGAATCACCTTTCAAAGTGGGTTGTTTGAAATATTTATATAGACCCTCTTTAGTATCAAGATACTTATATCCCTTTTTCCTTTGATCCTACTTATATTTTAGTTTACTTTTCTATCTCTTAAGTAAATCCTTCCTACTCTTATCTTGCTCATACAGACATTTAGCCTTTCGTATGCATTCTTCAAGGTATGAGGCTCATCATAAGTTATTCAATCCTTGTAGAAAGTTGGTAAACCACTAAGGAATAATTAAGTATTAACCTTTTCATATTGGATGAAGTTGACATAAACTAGAAGTTCCAAGAATTTTTCGCGTACTCTTCCACCATCATATTTCCCAATCTGAGTTCAAATTACTCTTGCATTTTCTTATCATAATATTTTTGTTATACTTATTCATGCTTGTAATACCTTTGAAAACTTTTCCATGATATATTCCTCTCATCTATATTTTATACCTGTGTCAGAGATTCCACAATGTATAATGTTTTCCTTTAAGATTGTATATAGAAATGCGAGCTTCTTAGTTCTTAGAATAATCATGTAGTTGCATATATTCTTCATCTCCAACAACTAAATCTTTGTAATTTGCCCATATATTTCTCCATCAAATGTAGGAGGTTTGATTTTCCTGATTTCACATGGTAACGCATTCCCATCAAGATTTCTCTTCAGATGTATTCTAGGATGAACATCATGTTTTGTTTCATGCACATCATTCCTATGATGACTTTCAACTAAATGATAGTGGGAACGCAACCCCATTTTCCTTACAGTGTTGTCTCTTGAATGCTCATATCTGCATCATTTGTTGATTAATCTGAATTTGTTGTTCCACACACTCAATAATATTTCCATTCATAATATGAATATACCTGAAAGTTCAGAACACTTCCATGGTTCCCATCTCATAATAATGACCATTATATTTAGTTCTTTGAATACCCACATGTCAACTTCTTCATTAAAGTTGTACATTGCATGCTCTTTTTCCATCCTTTAAGTACTACTTGCGTACTACAATGTAAATTAACAAGTACAATGGCATAAAAATTGGGTTGTCACTAGCAATCTGAATATACAAACATTTCATACAAGGAAATATTATGAAATTAAATAAGCTCAAGAGTTTGCAACTCTTTGTAAAACCAAAACATTTTTGAGAGGCTAAGTGTCAAAACATTAGCTCTGATACCGCTATGTAACACACCCACATGTTATAGTACACATGAATAAAATAGGTTAGCACATGCACATGCACATGCATAAGCTAAATTTTTAAAAATTTAGAATTGAACTGGAGAACATCCTTCTCCTCTTCGAATAGTGGAATCTTGGTTATTTATTAAATAATTTTTCATAAAACAAAACTAATTAGGATTAATTATCTTAATACAACATGATTAATCACATCCTACATAATGTAACAAACTTAAATGATAGCAACAAACAATATATATACATATATTAAATATCAATATTAATTATTAATATTAATATATATTGATATTAATAATTAATAATCAATAAATGGCTATTAGTAAACTATTCTAAAATGACACATCCTTTCATGGATGGTATTCAAAGTGCCTTTACAATTAATATATATATGGCACTAACTTTGTAATCTTTTATCATCATTCATCTTTAACATTTATTTAATATTTCCAATATGGAATTATTTTCCATTGGTTGATTATTCAACTGAGTAATCATTGAGAATATCTGAATACGGATATTACAATGGTATCAGAGCTATACAGACCTTGGACAACATTATTTACACCTTGTGTAGATTTGGGTTTCCCAAAAAAATAGGACTTCATCCTTAAAAAATAAAAAAATAAAAAAAATAAAGGAAAGGGAAAAAGTAACCCCGCCAAAAAAAGGAGGTAAAAGAAAAGAAAAGAAAAGAAAAGTTAAAAAAGAAAAGATAAAGTTAAAAAAAGAAGAAGGTAAGAGTGAAACCACATGTGGTTTCTTAAAGTGGGTTTGGATTTGCATATAAAAAGTGCATAATAATAACTACAAAGAAGCAAGTGACATTTGAACCTAGGTGGGGAAGGTAACACTTATTCCTCTCAACCACCCAATCTACTCGCATTTTACAAAACTATTGGAAAAAAAAGCGAAAAAGAAAAGAAGATAAAAGTGAAGTAAAAACAAAGTCACAAACAATGGAACCTATATATTTGGAAATCAAGTCATAGCTACAAACAACAGTGGATGAGTTAGAGAAATATAAGGCGATCAATAAAAGTATGCAAGCTAAAGTTGAGATGTAGAAGTGGTTGAAAGAGTGGAGAGACAATGATAATTGTCGCTTATGGAACCAAAATCGACAGCTAGAATGAACCATAAGTGATAACAAGAAAATGTTATCTGATCAGGATAAATAAATATCATGTTTAAACATTCATAATCAAAACTTTGGAGATGAGATCAGAAAGTCAAAAAATGACAACAAGTCACCATATGGATGTGATAATGAATTAGAAGAAGAAATAAAGCATCTAAACAAACTCATGATGGAAAAAGATGCTGAATTGGTGCAAGTCCAGATGAAGTTAGAAAATCAAGAAACGGAGTTACGTCATCATAAACAACAAAAATAAAAACTCTAGCAACAATATGAAAATAGTAAGAAGACACATAAGTTAGAACTGACAAAAGTCAATAAGGTGTTATCAAGCAATTCCGAATAAATTTTCATATTAAGAAATCATAAGAAAAACACTAGTCACAAAAATTAAGAAGTTGAAAAGTAGTCGGAAGATAGAACAATCTACGGAATACATTGAAGGAAAACTTCTATACAACTAGGAAGAAAATCGTTGTATCAGAAGGCATAACGAAGATCTTAAGGAAAAAATTAAGAAGTCTGAAGATGACAGAAAATCAAATGTAGAAGTGATTAATAAGTTTCAAAATGATAACACGCAGTTAGAAAACAAGTTGGAAAAGATACAGAACGAAACCTTCAAACCTCAAGAGATGAAAATAAAACTTTCTGCTCATACCAATGCTAAAAAAATGACACTCGTAAAAGAAAATTACATTATGAAAATTCCATATCCACACCCCAACCATAAAACCAGATATTCTAAAAGTGGGAAATGTCGAAAGATAGCGGTACCAATGTGATCAAATCTCCTAACGATAGATCAATAGGGAATGCCAATAGTCCACAAAAAATCAATTTGGGATGCATTGATTTGTCCAGATATTGGAAGTTGTGCTCAACTCTTAGTAGTTCATATCGACATGTTTCATCAGCTGCGACACCACAAAAAATGACGTAGAAACATTGTAAGGCTTTGAGTACAAAGCCTTTCTAAGGGAGTGGCAATGTAACAAATTCAAATAATAACAACAAATAATAATAATAATAATAATAATAATAAACATCAACATATATATAAAATAAATAATAATAATTAATAATGTCTTTACGAAAATACATGACTCTTAATGAAAGGGTATTTTGCCAAAATATAAATAACGGGCCCTCAATTGTAATTTGGACTTATCTATCAATTTATTCATATTTTATTATCTATGGATATGTGGGTTATTTCATAAATTACTTAATTGAGAATATCCAACTATGGATGTTACATTGGTATCAGAGCAAGAGCGAGAGAGAAAAATAAAGAATAAATAAAAACATAAGTTAAAAAGAAAAGTTAAAAAACATGTTCAAGGTTTCCTTGAATTTAGGTCTTTGACCTCACAATGGCTTTTAGGCATCTATATCTAGAGTTTCTCTGGTAAAAATTGGTTTTTAACCAAAAATTGGCCTTTGGCCATTTGAATTACATTGAAGAAGTATTAATTCCACTCCAAATATGAAGCAAGAACGAGAGGGAAAAATGAAGAATAAAAAAAAAACAAAAAAAAAAAAGAATTATCAACAAAAGAAGGAAAAATGAAGAATAAGAAGAAAAAAAATTCAACAAAGAAATAAAAGGGGAAAAGTTAAAAAACAAAGTGAAATAGCCCATTGTTTTACCTATAATATCTAAATTATAAACGAGTTTTATAAAATATGCTTTGAGGACAAAGCATCATGAACCGGAAGGAAATGTAACAAACTTAAATAATAACAACAAACAAACAAACAATATATATATATA
>LPNX011114447.1:44302-145078 GCA_001517045.1 Pseudotsuga menziesii
AAGTTCCTTTACAATTAATATATATATGGCACTCACTTTGTAATATTTTATCATCATTCATTTTTAATATTTATTTAATATTTCCAATATGGAATTACTTTCCATGGGTTGATTATTCAACTGAGTAATAGCTAAGAATATCCGGATACAGATATTACACATAACTAGTCCAGCGTTCCAATGTCTTATCAGTTAGTTAATTAACAACTATAATAGTCTTGATGGATTAATATCTCCTTCTTGACTTGACTGTGCCTTCCTGACATTTCTGACATCAGAAATCGAAAGTAGACACAGCTTGATGGGTTCTTAACAAAACAATGTCGACATGTCCACCCCGATGTTGGGATATCGAGTTACCCAACGTTGGCATGTCATACCTTAGAAGTCAGCACACATTTAGGACATATTAAATATACCATTTGGTTGCCAATGTCCTGACCTCGAAACTCGGGTCTCCTGACATCAAAACTAAATGGAAATCCATTCCCAATTAACATGTCGATCCCAACGTCGAGGCCTCATCATTGGAACCTTGGCATTAACATGAAAACACTATTATATTTAATTATGTCGATCCCAATGTCAGCACTTCGGTATATCAAGAGTTAACTTATTAAATATACGTTGATATTTCCCTTCCATCCTTAAATGTCGACATAGGTACTACTTCGACATTGAAATATCGGTAATGACTCCTTCAACTTCAAAGGTTTAACACTTAGTTGTTTTAAGAAAACAACTAAAGAATGATTTAGGACTAAAACTTAATAGGTTTTTTGCCTCAACTCGACACTAAAACCTTGTTCCATTTAGGCACATCCACAAGCCATAGTTACTCATTCAATTGTTTCTAACAACTAACAACTATAACAATTCTTCAATAAGGATTTCTTTTCTATTAATGAAAGAATCCATCCAACTATGTATTTTTAGCACCGTAATAGTTTCAGAACCAATATAACCATTATGGTTCAACTATGCAATACAACTATCCAATTTTAACTTAAAGAACAATTGTTTAACAACAGGGAACTTCTTATCAGTTTATTTTCAAAGACAAGGGAAATTAAGAAGGTTTTATAACTATCAGACTTGCAAAAGGTTAGCATGCACTAGCCTATACTTGTTCAACAATCAAGAACACTTGAGGCATCTAAATCTATTTAGTACCTATAAAACTGGCGATCCATGGCATGCTATAGCCATTAAACCCAAAATATTGCTTACAACAACTCATCAGTCTTTCAAATAGAGAAATTACTTGAAAATTGACCCACCAACTTTCCAAATAGAATAGCAATCAAACACAACTTTTAGTTTGTCTCATTAAATATCTATCAATTCAGGAAACATAAGGTTATGCAATTTGGCATTCCATCTTTAACCATTTAACTCTCTACAACTATAATTTTGTAAGCACTTAGGAATTCAACATAATTATTGAAAATTCTTCAAGCATTATTCATACATGGAGAAATAAACAAGAAACAATAATCTTGATTCCAAACACAAATTAGCATTGAAGAATAACAATATATTTACAAAAAATTAAACTTATATGTTAACAATTGACTTGGGAAACTAACTACGTCTTAGGCATGCTATACCCAACCGTAGGCAATTTTGCTCATATTCTCTCAAGAAAATTGTCATTTCCTCACATTTTGACTACCAAAAGTGTGGACCATGATAAACACCTAGGGGGACTAAGTGGCATTAATTAATTAGACTAGGGAACTTTTGCTAAGTAATTATTATCATGTACTTAGTTTCTATTAATTATTGTGCAAATTAATTATGTGGAAATAAGATTTCCATGTGAGGAGGGCGCAATTGGGCAAGCCAACATGCCAAGAAGGAGAAATAGAAGTTGTATGAAAAAAGAAATCAGACAGGAAAAAGGGAAAGTGCCAAAAGCTATGAAAAAGTAGTCAGACACAAAAGAGGAAACAATTCACAAAGGAGGGTGCAATTTCCTTTTGGAGACTCAGTCTCAAAAGAAGGAAAGATAGAAAAATTGTCATAGGGAAAAGCTGGAAACAATTGACTAAGGAGGGTGCAGTTTCCTTTTTGGAGGCTCAACACAAAAGCAAGAAAGGAAGAAAAAGATGTCATAGATAAAAGCAGCAAATTTGGGCCTAAGGATGACATAGTTTTCAAGTTATATGAATGATGTGGATAGGAAAAAAACTTACATGGTCCCTACTTTCCAATTACTCGAGGAGGGTGCATATGTAGCTAGGGTGAGGGTTTCTATGTGGATGAATTTCTCTCGCAGGTCACCTTCCTTCTCAAGAAGTCACCTAGGGATCTATTTAAAGGAAACTTGAGCTCCTTTACTCAATTTGGTTAATGATTGTTTTTTGTTTGTGAAGCATAGCTTCTACTAAGTATTGCTCATCATACTTTTGGGAGATGTGCCCCAAATACTTCCTTCCCCACTCTTCTTTCTCTTTTTCTATTTCATTGCGGGTGTTGGAGAGATAATGTATAGCTCCATAGCTTCAGATCAGACATCTAGTGCATCCATTCTCTCCAGTGAAGTCAAGCTCCAATGAAGTGAAAACCTCACCTACACTCCCATCCTCCTTGATGTTAGATTTGAGCCTCCTGCCCAATGTTTTGAGTGCAAATTTGGAGTGATAAATACTCCAACTCCTTATTGATTGGAAACAGCATATAAAATATGTTTAATATATCTGTAATATTGTAATCATTATGTCCAATAATCTTACATGTCAAATTTCCCATGAATGGGCTTTAATTTGACCATAGATGAGGGATTTGAGCCATTTAATGCAAGTAGGATATAGTAATGGCCATGAGAAGGTATCTGGATTTTTTTAGATTTTAAATGAAGCTTCATTTATCTCTGTTAAATTTAATTATCATTTATGATAACTTCTGATACGAAATTCATGTAGTTTTGTACACCTATGCTACATGGCTAGTAAAAAATTACTAGTTTCATAGTTTTTTAAATTTAGAGAGTTATGTGCATCCATTTTTTATTTTGTAAGTTTTTGTGTCTTTGGGAATTACCCCACTACCCATCCAAACCTTAATACTAAAATTTTTTTGGATTCATACACTATTTGGGAAACATCCACTGTGCAGGGCCTACCTGGGCCAAAATTTCCAATTTTCCCCAAATCATCCCCAAAAAAATCCTATCACTCCATATATATACCTCACTATATGAAATGTTATTTAATCCATTTTACCAGTCATTCCACACCCTGGAACATTTCCCCTAACCCTTGTTTGATTGGACAAGAGAAAAGTGCTTCCTAGTTTCATGGTTAGGTGACCCATAAGCGTGGGAGTAAGTTTCAGCATAGATGAATCTGAAACCTAAATGGTACTTGATATAAATTTGTTATGGAATACACTCTATCAGTCCTAAATTATATCCCTATTTTCTCCCATCATCTTCTTCCATGTTCATAAATTTCTCAGCAAAAATGCCCTATTTTCCTGGTTCAAATTTGACAGATTGAGTGCACAAGTTTTATATCATAATTGTACATTAAATTTGAAGAAAGTTAGTGTTCTGATATGTAGATCAGATATTGGAACATTAAAATGGTATCAGAGCTCTTTCCTTGGATCATCCTTTGGAAAGAAATCTCTCAGTGAAGAAATTTCTAGCCATGTCATACTATGAGGATGACTATGATGAGCGGTATGAAGAGTACTGCAGACAGTTTGTTGAAGAAGAAGAGGTGATATATGTTAATGATGGATTGGAAATTTCAAGATACAAGGATGGTTAATTTTATGAAAATTTGGAGTATAAAGACAGCAAGGTTGAATCACCAATGGCTGATCCTAAGAGGGATTTAGCAAATATGATAGATGCAATTGAAAACTTGCCCCGCCACTACAAATATTATCTTGCCTTGGGGGAAGAGATTTGTAAATACATTCCTTTCAAAGAGTATTTTTATTTCATATTTGGATTTGAGCCCAAGTATTTATATGATTATTATTTCAAGAGTAACAAATAATTCCTAGAGGAACCAATTTGTTCCACATGTATGAGCAATCAGGAGGAAGAAGGAAGCAAGAGGAAAGATCCTTCAAAGACATCTAGATATTCAAGAATTATGATATTTGTGGGTTCTCTTCAAGAATATTTTCCAATATTTGTGGCCTAATTACCACTCAATATGGAGAAACATCAACCTGCTTGAAAGAAGATGAAGAGAATCCATGTGCAGATGAAGACCCAACAATAAAAAATCTGGTTGTTGGTAGTGTGGAGAATGAATGCACTTCCAATTTCTTTGTGGGTGATCTGCAGATCACGGATAAGGATGTTGGATCATGTATGGGTGAAGATACATATTTTGAATAATATCCAAAAGAAGAATACAAATCAGATTTACATTTCCCTCAAGAGCCACATAAGGAAGAAAAATACAAGGCCACATCGCTTGGGTGTGAACCAGAAAATTTGGTGGAGGAGCAGGCCACCAAAGTATCTGTACAGGAAGAGGATAAGGTGAATAACATGTATGATGAAGGTTCTTATTTTTTCAGAATTCATGTTCACTTACAACCATCCGATCCATGGAAATATGAAAAGACTCCACTTGCATATGAGGACTGCAAAGTGAAAGTCAATTGTGAAGGAGATGAACTCACTTGTTGTTTTTCTTTCGATGATCACAAAACCAGTGCAAATGAGGAGGATGTTTTCAATGGTGATGAGGGTTCTATTGTATCAGATACAAAAGAAGAAATATATCAGATATGAATTCATCAATTGAACTCACTAAAGAAGTGGAAGACAAGCCCCCACCTTCTAGGTGTGAACTAGAAAAATTGAAGGAGAAAAATATGATGCAAAGGAATGCACGTGGTTAATATTTTTGTACCCTATTGCAGAATGATGAAGTTGCAGCCACATCAGAGGAGAGGCTTGACATCAGTGAGAATCCAAATCCCACTATCATCGATGGGGAGAGATATGAACCATCTAGTCTTGCAAGTGGGAAAGCAGGAACAAGGATTCATGAAGAGAAAGCACAAGTTATTGCAAGACATTTGCAGTGAAGGAGAAGTGTCCCATGAGCATAAAGAGAAATGTGTTGCAGCCATGGAAGACATTACTAAAATAATTGCTGGTGAGGACTTTGCAAGAAAAGAGCAAGGTTTTCATTCACTTGACTTTACCATTAGTGTTTTAGAAAAACAATCTAAAGGGATAATAAACACTCTAGACATGCTTGAAAGAGTACCTACTAATGGGTGCTCAAATTTCATTGTGACATAAACTTAGCAATGTCCATCCCACTATGTTGGTGACATAGAGATTGCACTTGAATAAAATTTCCCAAGATAAAATTCCACATCACCGCTGTAGTTTCAAGAGGTTGATCCAAGAGAGAGGGAAGAAGAAGAGGTTGATATGCAAGAACCTCATTTTCTTGCAGGGTCACTGAAGATGATCGAGTGCAAAATCAAAGAGGACCTACACACTCTCCATGGAACCTATGCATTGATGACAAATCTATGTTGGAATTTAGAGGATAGATCTTCCATGGAAGACATGGAGAAGTTTTAGAAGGCCATGACAAGCACCAAAGGTAATTTTTTGAAGTTGCTTTCTGATAGAGACAATTTTCTTGAGCTTGTGGAGTTGTTGTATGGAGCATCCTTGAAGGATGAAGAAGAGATTTTCAAGGTCACACAAGAATTGTTGACTAACCAAGATTCCTTGAAGAGCACTCAATGTGCACTCCAAGAGTCCCAAATGGATATATAGCAAGTTCATGAGAAGTTGCAAAGATATCACTTACCCTCCCACACAACATCCAACCATATTCATAAGGTTAATTGCATTCTTGATCATATGGAGGAATCTCATGAGATGGTGTATCATGAGATGCATGTGGTTTTTCATGTGATTGAGGATTGGGAAGACATGCTTGATGATAACCAAGCACTTGACCTTTTCCAGAGAAAGCTTGAGCGATTTCTTGGAGAGAATCTCTTCTCCATGGAAGAGTCAGATGAGCTAACCTCGGTTGGACCAGCCATTGAGGAAGAAGAGGAAGCCATAAGTTGGGTGGATAATTATTGCAAAGAGTTGATTCATAGTTCTAGCCACACTTCTATTTAAGCCACATCAAGTGGGAATGAAAATTGGGAGAAGGAATTTTCCTTGTTGGTGCAACATGAAGAGCTAGAGGCTCTCCTAGGTGTTCATGATGACTTGCTGAATGCACCATTACCATCCCAGTAGCCACATAGGAACATATATTGATGTCACTTGATGTCGTTCAACCACATATGGATTGGGTGGAATATTACATGTCACACATGGGGTCTTCTTGCAAAAAAAAATATGCACATGATCAGTGGAAGGAAGCTAAGAAACCAAACTGCCCAGAGAAGTTGTTGAGAAAAATATCATGCATAAGGTGGTCTTCGTGGATTAAATATACACAATGGGATAGATTATTGCATCCTTTTACCAGTGGCAGAGATTTGAGCCATTGGATGTGTTCACATGGACCTCTTGGTTGGATTTTCAGTATTTCTCCAATTGGATGAGAAGACACTTATTTTTATTTCCTTCTTACATTCTTGGATAAAATTGTGATGCATCATCTTGTTGTGAGTAGTTTGGGCATCCTTGTTTTTTGGATAATGCCTATATTCATTGGGGTTGGATATGGGACTCACACCTATGTCATTGCAGCAATAGAATTGTGCTTCAGTGTTGGTGTGCATCAAGCACGTAAAGAACTTTATGTTTGGTGGGGAAGTATCAAAGGTTTCCAATTTTGCATTGGGAGTTTTAAATTTTCAGTGCAGTGGTATGATCTCTGCATCATGGATTTCATTTTCTATGATGATAAAATTATGTTAATGTTATTGATTTTTATAAAGGGGAAGATAATATCATGGGACCCTGAAATTCTTGGGAATGACAGATTTCGAAAAGGAGCAGTAGCATTTGGATCCCTGTAGAGGAGGAAATGGGATCCAAGAATTATGCTCAATTACCTTAACTGGGTGGAAAATTTCGTTGAAATAAGTAGTAATTGGAGAAATGACTATGATTAGAGTGGTGCAGCATAAACATGGTGGACAAATTTGCAGCACTCTGAAGTGAATCTGCTTGAGGACAAGCATACTTGGGAGGGGAAATTTTTCATGTCCCCAAATTTTGACCACCAAAAGTGTGGACCATGCTAAACACCTAGGGGGACTAAGTGGCATTAATGAATTTTCCTAGGTAAATTTTACTAAGTAATTATTATTAAGGCATGTACTTAGTTTCTATTAATTATCATTATTAATTATCGTGCAAATTAATTATGTGGAAATAAGCTTTCCATGTCAGGAGGGCACAATTGGGAAAGCCAACTTTCCAAGGAGGAGAAACATAAACTATATGACAAAAGCAATCAGACAGGAAAAAGGGAAAGTGTCAAAATCTATGAAAAAATAGTCAGACACAAAAGAGGCAACAATTTACAAAGTAGGGCATAGTTTTCTTTTGGAGACTCAATCTCAAAAGAAGGAAAGACAAAAAAATTGTCATAGGGAAAAGTAGGAAACAATTGACTAAGGAGGGTGCAGTTTCCTTTTTGGAGGCTCATCACAAAAGTAGGAAAGGAATAAAAAGTTGCCATGAACAAATGCAACAACGCTGGGCCTAAGGAGGGCACAGTTTCCAAGTTAGATGAATGACATGGACAAGGAAACAACTCACATGGTCCCTAATTTCCAATTACTCAAGGAGGCTGCATATGTGGCTAGGGTTATGGTTTCTCTGTGGATGACTTACTCCCATAGGTCACCTACCTGCTCAACAAGTCACCTAGGGATCTATTTAAATGCAGCTTGAGCTCCTTTACTCAGTTTTTTTATGTGAATCATAGCTTCTACTGAGTGTTGTTCCTCATAATTTTGGGAGATGTGCCCCAAATCCTTCCTTCCCCACTCTTCTTCCTCCCTTTCTATTTCATTACAAGTGTTGGAGAGATAATGTATAGATACATAGCTTCATATCATACATCTAGTGTATCCATTCTTTCCAATGAATTCGAGCTCCATTGAAGTGAAAGCTTCACCTACGCTCCCATTCTTCTTGATGTGAAACAACATATAAAATATATTTATTATCTCTATAATACTGCATTCATTCTTTCCAATAAGCTTACATGTCAAATTTCCCATGAATGAGCTTTAATTTGACCATACATGAGGGATTTGAGCCATTTAATGCAAATAGGATATAGTAATGGCAATGAGAAGGTGTATGAATGTTGAATCTGAAT
The DNA here is from genome assembly GCA_001517045.1 of Pseudotsuga menziesii. Lineage (NCBI taxonomy): Eukaryota > Viridiplantae > Streptophyta > Pinopsida > Pinales > Pinaceae > Pseudotsuga > Pseudotsuga menziesii. The sequence continues at coordinate 52,606 of LPNX011114447.1, forward strand.
TGATATCTGTTAAATTCAATTATCAGTTTTGATAACTTCTGATACGAAATTCATGCACTTTTGTACACCTATTCTAGATGGCTAGTAAAAAATTACTAGTTTCACATTTTTTTTAATTCAGAGAGTTTTGTGCATCCATTTTCTATTATGTAAGTTGATTTGGATTTTTTAATGACACCACCACCCATCCAAACCTTAATACTTAAATTTCATTGGATTCGTACACTGTTTGGGTAGCCTCCACTACGTAGGGCCTCCCTGGGCAAAAATTGCCAATTTTCCCCAAATCATCCCAAACAACCTCAAATCACTCTAGATATGTCCATTACTGTATGAAAAATTATTTGAGACATATTATAAGTCATACCACACCTCTGAAATTTCCCCCTAACCCCTGGTTTATTGAACAAGATAAAAGTGCTTCCTAGTTTCATGGTTAGGTGACCCAGAAGCGTGGGAGTAAGTTTCAGCATAGATGAATTTGAAACCTAAATGGTACTTGATAATTTTTTTTATGGAATATAATCTATCATTCCTAAATTATGTCCTTTATTTATTCCATCATATGCTTCTCTGTTCATAAATTTCTCAGCAAAAATACCCTATTTGCCTAGTCCAAATTTGACTGATTGAGTGCACAAGTTTTATATCATAATTTTACATTCAATTTGCATAAAGTTAGTTTTTTGATATTTACATCAAATCTCATAAAATTACAAAAATTCCACCCCCGAGCTAAGGCCCATGCATCTACCAATCAGGTTTCTCACTAGCCCCATAAATTCCTTCAATGGTTTAACACTTGGCAATCAGGAACCTTGATCTTCAACCAATTCTATACCAAACAGTGCATTTCACTTTCCTAGATCCCTTATGTCAGCACAATAGTGAGCCACATCATTGTTAACAGTTCTTAAAATTACACTAAGTTAGTTTCCTACACCATTTACCATTTCATTAGGACATCCAAAGGAAAAGAATGATATAGTTTCAGCAGAAAATTTTTCACAATGTGATTCACAGGTTCAGAATTTATCTTAGTTTGTTAAAAAAAAATTCCCCTGTCTTCACTCTAACTCTCCCCTTGAACATAGACTATTTCTTCTCTCTTATTCCCAAACCGTACTATTTTCTCTCACTTCTCCAAGACAGAACCCCTTCTTCCCTGAACCAAACTAGTTTCTCTCACTTCTCCATAACAAAACCCCTTCTTCCTCGGACCATAAGCAGCTTTTTTTCTTTTCCTTTTACCCACAAGACAAAATTCTCTCTTTAGAGGACACAAACTTCCATGGACATCCATATTGCTTGCATTTCCCCCATGTGGTCTCTCCCGCGAGCCATGTCTTTCACTTAATTAACTTTTAATTATTCTCCTTAATCACACTTAATCCCTATCTTATCATAACACAAGTTTTAAGTTAATCCGAAAGAAAATAGGCTTAAATAATGAGTTAAGGGTAATTTTAGGGATTTAAGGATTAATAAATTTCATAGCAAGGTTTCCCGACTAAGACACCTCTTATCCCCCTTCCAACCACTAGGGAATAACTGAGTCCTCGATCTCTTCAGCTTACTGCATCATCACAGTCAGTTGTGGGTTTTAATATTAATAATTACAAAATACAAAAATGTTCATCCCTTCAGGAATTCATAGTCAACAATTACATTTGAACCCAATCAAACAAGGGGTTCGGGCCAGGGGTGTTATATTACCGATAGCATGATATGCTATCAAACAATTTTTTCAAAGGTCATTAGTAATTTTTTCAGATAATATAATATTAAAATATATTTAGTAATTACATGATAACAATAAGAGTTAATTTATGTTAATACCTTCATAAAATTATTGAAATCATGTGTTTTAAATCACGTGATATTTCCATCAACTATAAAATAATTTTTCAATGATGAACCATAGCCAGTAGGTGTCCTTATTGAATGGATGACATTTTTTAGTTGGTATATCCCTTTCTTTTTCAAATCCATGGAGATTCTACATATGTTTAATTTTCCTTGTTTGGCCACAAATATCTTCTATCAAATTTGGTACATGAAAGAGAAATATCTATCCTTCAAGAAAAGGTGTCCTTATTGTAAGGTTTGTCGTTACTGTCAAGCAAAATATATCACCCTTAATTAAACTATCAACCGAGGTTAGTAAACTTCAAGTTGTTACATTGTTTGTGCTAGGTAAGATGAACTAACCTAAGATCTTTTGAAAATGAATGATAAAACAAACTCTGATTTCTTCCAACAAATTGACAGTCTATACTACGCTACTTTATCATTTTCTCAAGAAATATAAAAGAAAGAAAATGCATGTGTGTATATTCTACTGCATAGAAAAGAATTCAATCTTCTATTATATGATATCAGAGGAAAAGAATGTTTTAAAGTCAACCTAACTATTTCCTAACTCTAGAAAACAAAACTGTTACTGGACTGGAACAATCACAAAAAAACAAAAGTCTATTTTACCACAATGGACTATCTAACCAATGAAGAAACAAATCTAACTACAGGATCAAGAATTCTTACAATAAATTCTAACTATTTTATATTCTACTAACCTAGACAAAATTAAAACTTCTTGCAGTCCATAAATTCTAACTACATGCAATCATCCTTAAAATTCAAAATGGAAATCAAAACACACAAGTCGATGTTGAGTCTAATCCTTCAAATACTTTCTTTTTACTCTTTAATTCAAACCAATTGGAAATACTTAAATCAGTAAACATTGATCACAATGGAATCCATGATTTTTTTTAATGCGTTTAGCAGTCCTTCTAACCTACCTAAATTCTCAATCAAATTTGACCTAAGTAACAAGAAAGGAAACCTTTAACTGTTGAAACACCAAACTAATTTTCTAGCCAAAACTCTATACTATGTGTAAATCATTCTTGTAATATAATTCAGTCCAAAAGTAGGCACTCCAAGCTATCTTGTTTTACCTTATTTGTAGATCTAGTATCTTGAAATGAACTTAACCATCTATGTGAGGGAAAAACAATCTGAATCCCAATGCAAATTTGAACATTAATGTAAACCAAGCTTAAATAAGAAATTATATGAAACCTACGATATTATTCTTCCATGTATTCGAACTCTTCTTGTTCTATTCAACTTCTAGAAACCTTCAATATAAACACACATAACAGTAATAACCAAAAAATGTATGGAAATTAATTCTTACAACAATACGTGTAGATGACAATATTCACAAATAAGGTATCAACATCGTGTGAAGGTGGGCCCCTCTCCAAACGTTCCTCAGACAACAAGTAAAAGCTTAAAACTGTATTTTAATTATCATCTGAAAAGAGTTTCATAAAAGTAGTTATTTCTCTATATATCCCCTGTTAAAACTATTGTCAAATATATATATAGGCTACAACATATGGGTCGACCACTGAAAGGGTCCACCCTTCAAATGGTCATAACAACTAAAGGGTAATAGGCGTAACAGATTCCTTTCTTCAAGCGAACATACTCCAATTTGAGTGGATTCTCCCACATCTCCAGCTATGATCTCCATACCATTGATAGCAAGGTTGCAGCTCCTCAAGGGATCCGAATAACAATGGATTTTGCTACCAGTCTTCACGGGTATTATATGATTCATTCATAAATACTACCTACTTTGAGCTTTCCTTATCCCCAAATATTTGTCACTTTATTAGTTGTGCTGGTTAAGGTACTGTATTGGGTGCAAATATGGGTACCGAATCAAGTGTAGGATTGAGTACCGGATAGTGAAAGAAATATACAATATAATAAAAAAGATAAACCCCAAATAATTCATTAGTAGATATAATATTTTAAACTTTTATAAAAATGAAAAAATAAAATGAAATAATGACAATATTATACCGTGTTATGAATCTTCATTGAACAGCCTTTAAACCCATGCAAATGATGTCTAAGTAACAATACATAAGAGAAATTTAATGTAAAAGAATTAAATTCCGGATTTGATGTGTAGATAAAACATGGAAAAATGGAGCGCCATCATCTCCCCCACGCCAAAGATCTTGCATGTCCCAATGCAAGGAAGAAAAATTGATATGCAAAACTAATAACACAACCCATTCAAATTCCTAAGGCATTAACCAACACCTACACATGTGGAGAATAAGGAACAGGTTTTGGTTGGGTGCTATTGAGTTCCTCTAACTATTGTTCCTTTTTCTTTAACTATTTTCCCAAACTCCTGTTGAATCTGGTCATGTCATAAACTAATTTTTGCAATGAATTAACCTTGGTTTTGAGAATTTCATTCCCCATCTTAAGATGTCGTGTAAGGAGAGAATATTCTTGGACTTCTACAGTTAACTATATATTCCTCTTCTAAAAGTAATCATTCACTGACAGCTCAGATGGAAGGACAAAGGGATTTTGAATTGGATTCGTAGGGGTTGGTGTCCCCAAACGAGCAAAGGCATACTGTGCAGGAAATGACTACTCATTGGCAGAGTGCAACGGAGATACAGGGGTCGAGGACATGCATTGTGACACGATAGATGGTGGAATTTCATTTTGGTATGGGGGAGTGGATGATGAAATATGGAAAGGAGTGGAATCAAAGAAGGTTCCTTCAATTTTCCCTCGGGTCGTATTTTTGGAAGCCATTCTGCAAGTAAATCGGTGGGAAGGCCAACTATCAGACCCTTTTGACACTTTTACGTCGTTTTGTTCTAACTTGGTAGAAAAAGGAAGACCCCCTGACGGTACATCAATTTTCTGTTTTCGTTTGAGATCGGTTTTCTTTTCCTGTAACTGGACTTTGGATTTTGCATTACGGCTATGACTATCAGCACTGGATTCTGTGGTTTTATCTAGATTATCATTTTCATGTACAGATGTCGATTGATTTGGTTGAATAGGGCAGGAGGAGTTTCAATCGGAAAGACAGTGTGAGGGTTGGGAAGGATAAGAAGGAACTGCTCCTAGTTCTGATTTTTCTTCTGTAGTTTGTCCAAAATCAACATTTTAATGAGGTCGTGGTGATAGAGACTTTGAGTAGGGTTTTCGATATTTTTTATAACCTGGAAATCCATTTTACTTAAAATTTTCCAAAAGTATAAAGGAAATTTTATATGTTTCCCAGACTTGAAATGCGACAACAATCCAAAATGATAGGTTTTGAAGACATAAAACCTACCTTCACAAGTGATAAGCCTGTCAATAACCATTAATGGACTGATAAACTCTTCTCATACCCAGTTCTTTGCAAACCCCTTTTCTCCTTTCACTGTTAAGAATTTGGGCTTAAAAACAAAGCCATAAATTTGTCGAGAGAGTTTGTAGTTTTTAAACCACCACTCACCAGTCCGAGGTAATCTTGTAGCTTGAGCAATTGATTCCTCTGTAATAGAGAAGGCTAGTGTCCCAATATGTGCTTGGTTTCCATCAAAACCTAGATCAAATTGCAACGAGACTTCATCATCATGGACAAAAAGAGCAACTAGAAAGGGATTCCACCCTGCTCTGACAAAAAGCTCTCGGCATTCTTGGAATTCTGGTAAATCTAAAAGGTTAGAAAGAGACGTGGGCTCATGGTGATTGATCATGGTTGGAATGTAGAGTATCAACATAGAATGGTTGCGATTGTGCAAAGGGTATGAATACATACAATTGAAAGAAAATATCCCTTTTTTACCCTCCTACCAAGTTCGGCCCATAATTACTAGGGATGTCATTCTGAAAACTTGATGTTAACGAAGTGGAAGAGTAACAAAATTGATGATACAAATGATGATCCATTATTTTGTTAAGACTCCCACTTCTGGTAATCAACATCCACTTCAAGCTACCTGTCGAGATGTATAAGACCATGTGGAAGGAAATTTTTTCCGACAATTGTTTTCATAATTAAATAAATGGAAGATTAAATAGAGGAATACCTATTAAGATAATGTTGTGGATAAGAACTTTAGATATTCGTATTCGTATAATTTAACTATAACATATAGAAAAAAATTAGAATGAGGTATTAAAAGTACAAATAAAAGTTATACCCCAAATGTAGGACGTTATAGTTAAAGGATTCGAGTTGCCTCAAAATAAAAATTATTCCATGATTTAATTAAATTGAAAACAAAGCAACAACCGAGTTCCAAAACCGTGGTTAGGATTAAATAATTTGGATTCCTTAGTTAGGCACTTCAATACCATATTTCTCCTTGATGTTTTTCATACCAAATTGGGAATTAATCACAGATCATTGTCCAAATCAAATATTTGGACATTGATCATTTTAAAATAAGAGTAAATTTAACTTTCCTTTGTTTCGTGATATAAATGTAGATCTGATAAGAAGAATGGTCAATCCATACATAATCAAATCTAATCTCTGTAAAAAGGAAAAAAATGTAGGTCCGGATAAATGATCTTTATAAAATAGACTCTGAGTTTTATCAAATTCAACAATTATTAATTGATCCAAAATCAATTTGTTTACCTATGTATTCTTTCAATCCAACACCTTGTCCGGTACTCCATCCAGTACCTCTTCCAATACCTCTATTGTTAAGATATCAAAATATCCCCAAATTATTGTGATTGGAATTAGTAGGATACTAGTGAGAAGGTACAGAGATCTCCTTGTCATGTTCTAAGTAAAAGGTAACTAATTAGCAAACAAAAATCTCAACCAAACAAACTTTAAAATAAATCCAATTCTTATCAACACAATTCAAATGCATATTTATTTCCCTTTTTTATACAGAAATTCTATCATGGATCAACATGTTTTGCTTGGTCAAGAGTTCCTCCTACTGAAATTCATAAAAATACCAGTCAAAATGGTTTATCTTTACACAAGAATGTGCAAGTGATACAGATAAGGTTCCCTGTCAAGTTCATTGAATCATTAATCATTTGGACACTCTGAAGGAAGAATCCTCCTATATGGTAAGGATTTGAAAGTAGAGAGTCAAATTACCTTAAGGATATTATCCACTAGTTGTTAGATAAATATTATTAAATTTAATTTTATCCTACAACATATTTTAGCTCTTACAAGAGTACCTCATTCATACAAGCAAGTATAAATGAAACATGATAATAGATACTAAAGTTAGAACCCACTACCAGCGAGCTTGTTCAGCACTCCGGTGGGGTAACTATAATATCCAAGAAATTTATTCCCTAGGAAGAATGCCCCATTTCCAACAGGCATGTTCAGTACCCTGATGGGTTTTCCTGGTCATACCACAAGCCGGTACCCGCTGTCAGTAGACTTGTTCAGCATCCCAGCGGGTTAACCTCTTACATATTTTTTTCCTTTAGAGGCTCTTATCCCAAATTAACCTTATAGATAGGATTTATAAATTGCTTACGTAGAGGTGATATGAGGGAGCTGCTCTAAAAAAATTTTTAGGAGCGGAATGGTATTGGGTTGGAATATTTTTCTAGAACAATTCTTGTAAAAGTTTGGTTGCATGAACGATTAACTCTCATAATTATGATAATTCAATGGGAAGGATATAGTCATATGTATTAGGGCCAACAGATAATAACCAAAAGATTCTTTAATCTCAATAGTCATCTTCTTATGGGTTTATTGTGGTGTGTTCAGAAAAATAATTCAAATCCCTTACCAGTTACTACTTGTAAAATTACTTGCTCAGTCAAGTGTAAAACCAAATCAAAGCATTCTAGTATAGTTATGGTTTCATAAGTTAAACATCTTGAGGAAAAACTAGCTGGTACAAAATATGTATAAACAAGGGAACACAAATATGAAAACAACAGTTATCCAATCATATAGCAGAAAATTAACAGCTTGGTACAACTTAACAAGTATCTTTGAAAAAATTTCATCCATTTCATAAAATGTATGAAAAAAATAACATAACTTCCATTTTTCAGATATTCTGAGTTGTTCCTGCAGATAGAAGATACCTGCAAAACTTTGGAAGAGCTTAAGAAAAGAAAAATAAAAACACTCATGTACATATTTACAAAGAAAATTTCAATCAACCATCATTCAGGAGGAAGGAGGTGAAGAAATTGTTTCTTCACCTACTAAATCCAAATCAGATTGGTGAGCCAGACCTTGGATGAATCCCTGCTTGGTTATGGGTTTATCATATACCTTTAAGCGGTGTCCATTTACCACAAAAGTTACTTGTTCATCGTCAATAGTCCTTATTTTCACAGAACCATTATAAAAAACAGTTATTATTTCATGCGGTCCCATCAATCTGGTTGTGAGCTTACCTTTGAAATTCTTGAACCTTGAATCAAATAGTAGATCCCAGTTAGCTTCTTCAAAAATATTTCGCTTTAAGAACTTGTCATGCCATTTGACTCTCTGATTCTGAATCAAAATGGCACTTTGAATAGCATCTTGTCTGATCTCATCCACTCCATTCAACTGTTTTAGCCTATGTTCTGGGCCTCGCCCGATTTTAGTCCTAACTATGCAGCAATTCAAAAATTCCTTACTTGGAACTCAAGAAACACTTGCTTTCCATAACCAAGTTCATACGAGGTGTGTCCTATAGTATTCCTCCATGTAGTTCTATAGGCTGAAAAAGCCTCCGGGAGCCTATCTGCCCAGTTCTTATGGTGCATTTGTATAGTCTTGGTAAGGATGGCTTCCAAAACTTTATTTGTTAACTCTACCTGACCATTAGCTTGGGGATGGTATGGAGAGGACTTACAAAGTTTAATCCCATATTGTTCTATCAGTTCTTTCATAGATTTCGAAACAAACCGTGCTCCAGTTTCAGTCACAATTTCATGAGGAACACCAAAATAAGTAAAAATGTCCTCATAAATAAATTCTATGACCAATTTCTTAGCGGCCCTCAATAAATATTTTGCTTCTACCCATTCAGGCACATAATTAGTACAAACTAGAATATATTTATTTTTTCATGACATGGGTGATATTGGTCCAACGAAATCTAACCCCCATTTTTCAAATGGTTCAATCATTACTTGTGCTTACAAAGGCATATCATCAGAGGCTGTAGGACTCCCCATCCATTGAATACTGTCATAGCTCTTTACATACTTTGTAGCATCTTTAAAGAGTGTGGGCCAATAGTAGCCCTAATGTAGCACTTTATAGGTTGTGCGTTTATCTGAAAAATTACCTCCACAAGGCCCATCATGGCAGGCCTGAAGGATGTCATACATCGCATCTTCTCTTATGTGTCTTCAAATTATTAGATCTTGACCTATTCCTAATAGGTCATTACCTTCCCATGAGAAGTTGGCACTTTGTTAAATAATTCTTTTCTTCTCATGTTTTGGTAAATGAACTGGTATCTTACCTATTTCCAGATAGTTGTTTATATCTGCAAACAAAGGCATTTTAACAACAACACCAAACAAATGTTCATCAGGAAAATAATCATCTACAGGAATATTTTCACCATCATGAGTAAGTTGGGAAAGAAATTCTGCAACTAGGTTTTCTTTCCTTAACTTATCAATAATTGTACTGTTAAACTCTTGCAACAATAAAATCCATTGCGTATCTGTTAACCCAAAAATCCCCCACATAGCTCTCAATGGCCTACACCACCCAAGGACACCATCTTAAGACCTTCCATTTGACCCCCACACCTCCAAAATAGCCCAAGGATGAAGAAAAGGGCTAAAAACCCCAAAAAGGAGCCCAAAATAGCCCCCTAGGAGCTAAAGCCCTCAAAAAGGGGCTAAAACCCTAAAAGGGGCTAAAGTTAGGGCGAAAGGGGCTAAAGGCCCAAAAAAAGGGATAAATCCTTGACCAAGGGCTTAAAACCCTAAAATCCCTTGGAAAAACTATAAAAGGAGGGTGGGGGGTCACTCTCAAAACACTCCTCACTTGCCTATTGTTATGTTGCCCGTGGATGCTTTGAGACCTCTTGCTCTCAAAGCACCCACTCTCCCTCTCCTCCATCTTCATCTCATCAAGCCATTGCTTCCCAAGCAAGAGAGAGGTGCTCCCATGAGCCATGGCATGGTGGCCCATTTCCACCTAAGTGAGGTATAATTTCTTTTTATGGTTATTTATTTGTTTTGTTTTCTAACCCTCATTTCTATTTGCAGGTCTTTCATTGACATTGTTTGCAGGTTTAGTAGCTTAGGTTGTTTGCAGGTTTTGGAGGCGGAACCCTAACCTACTGTGTGCATAGGGGTTTAAAAATGCTCCATCATCTCTCCATTTATTTTCTGTCATTAGCTATTAGATCCAGTTTACTATTGTATCCATTTGCTTAGATTAGCTTAGTTTCAATTCCCAGTTCTATTTATGCCATATTTACATTCTGTTTTTTACTGTTTTCAAAGGGTAGGAACCTACCCTTGTGCCCTATAGGCATAAGGGAGCCATTCCTACCCCTGTAGTGAGGATAAATTCTCACTATAGCTTTGGCGACTCCCCTGGGTCGATCCCACAGGATCCTTGGGCAAAAATTTCAAGTTTTCAAGTTTTTTTAGTTTTACCCTAGTTTTCAGAAATCTTAGGTTAGATCTATTTAAATCTACTTTATTTTCTATTTTAGTCAGTGTCGAAGCCTCTGCTAGGCTAAGCTGAGTCAGACTGACCCTGCATCACCAAAACACCCCTTTCCAGAGCAGGTCGCTCTAATCGGTGGAAAAGGTGAGACTGGGGCGCACTTAATCCCCAGACAAGTGCACCCAGGGCACACTTAATCCTCAGACAAGCGCAACTTCAGCCCAGGAGCTCAAGTTGCAACTGTTTTCGCATTTTGTGTGACCCCCTCACTCATTTCTAGAAATATCTCGCGGCCCCCTCCCGGGATTTGGTCAAAAATGTGCGGCCTATCACACAGAAGTTGTATTTAAGTTTTATTATCAATAATTTTCAGTTTTAGAGGACTGTTAGTATGGTCTAGCTGCCTCTGTCCACCATTGTAGGTCTCTTTTAATTCCAGTTTTCATTTTCTGCAAATCAATCCATGAACAATGTGTATATGCTAAATCAATCATTAAGGCTTAATAAAATGAATTAGTCTAACTAAAAGTAACTTAAAATTAACCATCTTGCTGCCCCCTTCCTCCTTTACCCAGTCATCACCCTCCGGGGTATTCTGGGATACGACGAAGGGTAAGCTCGTAGAGTCTAGGCACTCCATGGTATTTTTCCCAAACCACTAAAACCAGGTGACCTGAAAGGCAGAGGGGGTAGAGAAGGAGGGCTTCTCATGGCACTAAGCATCCTCCCTGTTGACCAACCTAGCACTTGGGAGGTAACTTGAGGATCTACGGATGGGCTTAGTCCCATTATGTTGAGAGCCTATCACCTTCTCTTGGTTGAAGAAGAATATCACTGAGAGGTAGACATTTAGTTAGGCCAACAATTCAGGGTTAATCACCATATTTGCTTCCAAATTTCTGTTTATGTTTGCATACAAAACCATGCTATGAGCTCTACCATGAATTCATAAACCATATTGCAAACCAAATACCAGAACAAACAAGCAAACCAACACACCATACCAAATAATTAACCCAACTCAGTTCATGACGCTGAGTAAGCCTTAAGATCTACCAAATTTACACTAAGTTCAATCAATTCTGTATTCTTGGAGGACATAAGTCCCTGACTGATTCAACTGTGGGAAGTATTTGGGCTTTGCCCAGAAACTCATTATGAGGAGTACCACAGGAACCCCAAAGTAGTTGGCCACTAAGAGGAATTGCCAATCGAAACAGGTAATGACCCCTTCCGATTGAGTAGAAACACCTGTGCGGAAAAAGCTAAGCACTGTCTTCTAGCAGTCTTGGTGGCCGAGAGACCACCTTCAGCCAATAGGAAGCCATTGAGACCGGGGTCCAAATCTCATACTGACCAGTTTCATACACAAAAGCGAACACAATTGATCCTCCATGATCTTCCTCACACCTAAGAGGCGAACCACCACCATTTGGAACACTCAGTCGGCACCATCGTAGCCATTCTCAGCGATCTCCCACACAGCCTCTGATTCTGATTCAGACCCATATCAATCTGAACTAGACCTTCACACCGCACCATCAAGCCCCATGGCTAGTGCAAATCCGGATCCATTTTTCGGCCTAACCTTAGCAAGTGGACCCATGTCCACATCACAACCTGTCACCCACAACTTGGCAAGCGGTCCAAGAACATGTTGGGCCTTGGAATTGTCCATTTTTCCATCATTTATCGTCATACCTTTCATCCATTTTCTTACTATTATTGCCCATTTATCATTCCATTTTCCATCCATTTGTTGTAGCAGCGCATAAAACAACATGCTACTTCCATTGATGTTTTAAGTGGTTAATAGTGATTATTTTTCTTTATATTTGATGAATTGAAGACTATTATGCATAATTTTACTAATGATGGTTTGTGGAGTGAGTTTCCACATACAGGACGCTCATAGCCAGCTGTTACAGCCTTAACCTAAAATGCATAAGAACACCTTAATTTGAGTCTTGATTTGCGGGTAGCTGGAAACGAATCTCAACAATCAAAGACATGGGTTTTGTGCATAACATCCTCATTTACCTGACTTGCAAGGAAATAGCCAAAAAAAGCTATTGTTTCTGATATACAGATGGTTCTTCGAGAGGATATTTTCCAGATTTGGTGTTGCGGCCGGTTCCAAAGTTGCCAGTAGTTACGGCCATGTTTCAGCTGTTATAGATCACAAGCTGGGGGTTCAGTTCTTCATTTTACATGAGATAATTTTATGTATAAATATGTAATCAATCTCATTGAGAAGGGGATGATAGATGATAGAGGAGGATAGACTAGGCAGGATAGGAGATGGATGATAGGAGAGAACACAATGTTATGATGTAGGATTTGATCTAGATCCATTGTAATACTTTCATTCTGATAATACATGATGGCAGTTTCTTAATTCTGGAGTTGTAGACTTTTATTGTGGATATCCAGCTCTGCTCAGTGGAGGAAGGGCCCTCTTCCCTGAGAAGATGCTGGTAGTGTTGATTGTAGGTGTTTTATTTTATAGATCTGTTATTTGTTAATTCATGATTTCATGCATTAGATTTATCATAGTTGTTTTATTATTCAGTTCATGTTTTTATTCATTTGATTTATCATAGTGTTGTTCTATTAATTCATTTCGATAGATTGTTGGCCAACACAACACTTCCTTTATATTTATGCAATTAGATCTTGTTTCATGATAATTTACTTTGTTGAAGTGTGATTAGATTTACAGTGTGATTTTATGAATAGGTTGAGGATTTATTTACTTTCAAGCAGATGTGATCTAGTTTCCAAAGAGTTTCAATTGCATACCAATAGATAACAGTGTTAGGTAGAAATTGTGCTTGCATATATATTGCACGATAACTTTGAAATAAAAGACTTCCTCGGGTTGATAATTTATGTTTAGCACTCTACATGTTAAGTTTTAATTAACTGTCATATAGTGGGCACGACATTTTGGTGCCATTTCCGTGGGAAATATTAACCTCACAACTCAATCATCTAAATCACCCACATCTATCTTCTCATCAAACTCCTTGGTATCCAACACAATTTCCTGTCCAATCCACCCTCCACCCTAACCATAATAAAGCAGTACAATATGCTTACAGTGTTGAACTGCAAAATGTTCCTACATTTCCCTCTTGTTCTACCTCACCTACACCACTGCAAAAAGGCTGTGCGTTGTTGCAGCAAATCCATATGAGGCCTGAACATGTTTTAGATCCAAGTTTTGCAGATGGAGTTTCTTCTATCCTCATAAGCAAGTAGACAAGATCAACAATACACACGTAATATTTGATGGAGAACAACCATTGGAACCAAAAGCATCATTCACATCATTAGATTCGAAAATCTTATGCATTGAGGAAGATCAGTTTAATAAGGATCTTCATGGTGTAACATCCATGAGCAATCAAGGGAACAAAGACTATATTGAAGCTTGGTTTCAATCTATCATCGGTCTACAGCATCATTTCATACTTCACCAATTCTTAGCACCATCATTTCAAGGGAAGTTGATCTCTCATATCCTAGCATTCATAAACTTATATTTTTCTATTGGGAGTATGAGCATACTTGAGTCACTTTTTCGAAAATGGATCCATTGGAAATATGCATACACTTAAACAATTTTTATACTTCCAAGTAGAATAGGGTAGGATAGAATAACAGAATAAAACCATGTTTTTGTTTGTATTTTATTTTTGAATAAGTATGCTCTCTTCCTGCGCCTTGTTGCGATCTGGAAGATCAGAAAGTAGAAAGATAAGGAATGGGTATGAGATGTTTTCATGAATGCTTTGGAATTTTTGACCATTTGAACAAAATGCTTAAGTAATTTTTGTCATCAATTTCCCAATTTCAATTTGTCTCTATTTGTTACAAATAAAAATAAAAATGTCATGAAAACAAAATTACAGTAATTAGGGAAAGTGAATGAAGGATCCATAGGAAGATGAGCCCATGATTATGGAACCCTTCAAGCTTGAAATTTGGCATGAATTTGTTAGCTGCAACACCCAGCTGTGACAATGAGATGCAACACCCAGTGGTGACTTATTACTCTCAACTATGATTACTCTCAGCTGCGACAGTGACCTACAACACTAGCTGTTACAGGGAGCTGCAACACCCAGCTGTGACTGTGCTATAGGTAAAAATTCATGAGTTTGAGATATGTGTGTGTTGCACATCATGATATGTCTTTAGTTTTTATTTTCCATAAAAATGTACATGCTTTATTTCAACATTATGTCATTTTTTAAGAGTTGCAGCTGCGACTGCAACAAACCGTGTAAGTCAATCTAGGTGCTCAATGCTTGAAATTTTTGGTATGGATGTGTGTTATATTTAAATTTACATCATTAAAATTATTCACACCTATTTTGATGACTTTTTCGGGGTTAAATTTAATTTATTGAATTTTTAGTGACATTTTGGCGTTAAAATTTTACTGGAACACAGTCAGGACAGTGTATTTTTGGGAGACCAAATGAAATTATTTTTAAAACCTGTTTACATCCCAAGTATCCCTTTGAATATAGTTTCTAAAACAATTTTAATTTTTACGATTGGGTGTCAAACGAAAATTTTATGGCCAAAATACTAACAGGGTGTCAAGCAGGCAGCTTAGGAACAGAGCTGGGACAGTCAATTTTTGGATGCCTTATTGGAAATATATTGAAAACCTGTTTCATTGGTATATTCCCCTATGAATATAGTTTACAACGCAATTTGAATCTCTCCATTTCGATATCGTATGCAAAATTTATGACCAAAATACTGACTTCCTATCACAAATCTGCATTCCTAAAACTCTATTTTCTAGACTGTTCATTGGCTTATTTGACCCATCAATTATTGTTGGATTCAAAACCTATTTATAATGGAGATACCTGCATCAATATACTTTCATCTCCAATTAGAATCACATCAATCCGTTATCAAACGAAAAAACACCTTGTCATGCAGGCTGTTACTGAGTGATTTGGAAGATCATTGCATAGAATTTTAAAAACCTATTTCTAATGGAAATAGACCTATGAATTTAATTTGATTTGAATTTGGAATCACTCAAATTGGACAAGGAACGAAGAAGATATGATCAGAATACTGTTGGTGAGTCTAGATGGACATTGCTCTCCCGCAGGTATAAAATGAATTTTGCTTTGTTCATTTTTCTTTGGATTTGTTTTATGAGTAATTGCTTGTTGTTTTTTTTCCATAAGTGTTGGGTGAAGAGAGACCAATCATCTCTCTTCTTCCATCATCTCATGTTTTATTGCAGGCAAGTGCTAGGTTTTTGCAGGTCCTTGGAAGAAGAAGGTCAACGCATGCACGAGTGACTCTTGAAGACTTTTTCTCAATTTGCAAATGGATTGAGCACATAAAAAAATGGAGAGATTGATGTGAAAAACATACAGAGTCCAATGTTTCCGAAAGTCAAGTCTCATTGCAACATGCCAAGAATCCTTTTTAGACACCTGTCATCCCACTTGTTGCCGAAAGAAACCCCTCAAGAAGCCAATTGCACTATGGTAGATTCATTCAATCTCCTCATTCCAAAACCCCAAAAATCCATTCATGTCGAAGTCCCATTTTCGACTGCTTATGTAGTCACCATAACCGTTTTATTTTTCTTCACTACTACATCATGACTTCACATATACTTTCCACTTCTGAGTTTCATGTTGGTTCTATTTTTCACTATGATTCTTCACAATAATTTATTTTGTACTCGTATTGGATGATGTGGAATTCATTAAGGTCCACCTTCCAATGGTCTTGTCCCATCGACTCCGACACATCATCTGGGATCGAGATTAGAGTTTTTATAGTGCCCTGGTATCTGCATGAATCAATGGCAGATTTCCTTGTTGTTAATCATGGGGATTCATCAATGCCTCTTGATTGACAAATCTTGCAGGTGACTCGACTTCAGCACATCCATTCGTACTTGTCAAGATGCACTAAGGTACTTTAGAGCTCATTGTCATCAAAGGTGAGTTTCTTCACATTGGTTAACGGCATACATTAATGGCTGGTAATCCAATGATTTATTTCCATGCTCGACTTCAGCACATTCATTCGCATGGTAAGAATTTTACCTCAGGTTTGCAGCAGTTGAAGATTATGTGATCTAATGGTTTCAACAATTCTTTGTAGCATCATTTGTTCAGTAGTTTTGCAATTCCTTTCCATTTTTGTTTCAGCAGTTGATTTTCAGAATAAAAGAAAGGGCTTTCTGCTTCTATGGTAGAACTTCTCCTCATCAATTGTCTCAGCAGTTAGTCTTACATGCAACTAGCATAACATCATGGATCAAATTCAGTCTCATCTAGTTTCATCTCTCATATACATATGTCTCAGCATCATATCGGCCTACATAGCTCCAGCATACACCAGTCCATTCATGTCAACCAAGGATTCCATGGAGGTAAAACTTGAGGTAAAATGGCATGAGTTTTTGATTTATTAAATATTTAGGAAAATGTCATGAAGAACAACTAAGCATTAGCCATTTCCATTTTCTATATAGCATTTTATATGTCCATCCATCATTTCCCACTCAATTCTAACACTTCATCATTCATGCACATCCACTTCAAATTCCAACCCAACATCCCACCAACCCAACTAACCAAGCATGATCAAATGATACCTTATTGTTGTCACACAAGAACCAACAATAGGAAGTTTTGCTGCTGCCACACAAGAACCAGCAGTAAAAAAAAAGAATCATTGCTGCTACCACACAAGAACCAGCAGTAAGAAAAGAATCATTGCTGCTGCCACATAAAAACCAGCAGTAAGAAAAGAAGTCTTGTTGCTGCCACACAAGAACCTACAATAGAAGAAGCTTACGCTACCATACAACAGAGGATGCATTTCAAAGGTATGTGTTTCTTGGTTCACTTAATATATAAATCGGTTCAAATGCATGGATGTTGTGGCTGAAGGAGAATATAGGGGGCTTAGTTGCAAGTTACATGAATGGTTGTTCTATCAAAAACCACATATCATCATTTCCAGTATGTACAAGATAGAAGGAAAGTTTGAAAGTAATAATATCAAGTCTTATTACTGTAATTGTGAGGAATGGAAATCACAACATGGAATTCTTGGTTACTTCTACCTCTACTAGAAGCATACTTTTTCAGCAATCATTTTTTTATGGACTGTATATGAGATTTCGAAGGTAGATTATAACCAACATTCCTGTAGCAGTGCATACGAGCGTTATCTTGTACATTCAAGGCAGAGGAATGATAACATTTATGACTGGTTCTAATCTTTTATGTGCATATTTCAAAATCAGTAATTACAGCAGTACTCCAACACATCTTTAACAATATTGTGTTGTAGGTAAAAGATGAGACAATTTTATGACATTCCTTTCTCCACATGAAGGTTGGAGGGCTAGAAAACTCAGTGGAATTTCCATATTTTGTCTTGGGGCATCCACATCTTTGCTACTTCATCTTAATTACATGGTAAAATTGGCATTTTGATACCATGAGTTGATTTGAATTATGTTTGGTGCTATCACAAAGTTATATGCATGAGTATTGTTGAGTGATTGAGAGCCATATAAATTTGATATATGCATTTATGTAGCAACATTCTAAACAGATTTATGCTATGTTCTTCTCCATGGAGCAATGGTCCAGCTGTTACAAGTGAAATGTTTGTGAGAATTTGAGAATCATTGAATGCTGCATATGTTAAGTTTGGGGGAGATGGCTACTTTTCAACTAAGATAACAACTCCTACTTTCCATTAGGACAAGAAAAATTATTCAGTTTGGGGGAGGAGCTACTATGATTGCTGCTTTTTCATTCACATTCATAATTCTGATGCATATTGTTCTTCACATAAAATGCTGAATTTGAATTGAGCATATCTCACAAACCACAAATTGGATCCTCATGAAATTTGGACAAGGGATGCATAACATCATGAAGAACAACCGTGGCAAGTTTCAGCTCAATCCAGTGCACGGTTCTCGAAATATATGATGTGGGTTCATTTAATTTTTGGTGAGGAGATGCATTATAGGGGTATTTACTTTCTTACAAAATTTCAGCCCAACCCAGTTTGTATTTCTGGAAATATTGGTTCCGAAAGTTCAGCTACAACACATTTGTTTTCATGTTCAAAAGTGCAGAAATTGAAATGGGCATATCTTTCAATTGGTAACTTAGATTCTCGTGATTTTTTGGAAAAGAAGTGCATAATACCAAGATAAACAAACTTGGCAAGTTTCAGCTTAATCCAGTGCATGGTTTTTGAGAAAATGGCCATAATCATCTACAACCAATTTGCATTTTTCTCGAAATCCGTGATGTGGATTTGTCTAATTTTTGGCATGGAGATGCATTAGGGTGGTAGCTACATGCTTGAAAAATTTCATCCCAACCCAGTTCGTCATTTGGGAGAAAATGGCTTCAGAAGTTTCTCATTCAAAAAGCTGCAACGCCTAAAATATTGCCGTTTCCCGTTTTCCGTTAGCAGCAACACCGTTTCCCTTTTTCCGGTAGCTGCGAGTTCCCATTTTTTGGCAGCTGTGAGTTCTTTTCTGGCAGCTGCGAGTCTGCCAAAATCGCTGCTAAATTTGGCGTTGTTCCACCAAAATTGTCGCTAAAACCTCTGCCAAAGTCGCCGCTAAATTTAGCACTGTTCCGTTTTCCAGCAGCTGCGAGTTCTCGTTTTCCGGCAGCTGTGAGTTCTTTTTCGGCAGCTATGAGTTCGCCAAATTCGTCGCTAAATTTAGCATTGTTCCACCAAAATCGTCGCTAAAACGTTCGCCAACTTCTCTGCTAAAATAAGCTGACTCAGCCAAATTCGCCGCTACATTTAGCGTTGTTCCGCCAAAATCGTCACTAAAATCTTCGCTAAATTCTCTGCTAAAATAAGCTTACTTCACCAAATTCGTTGCTACATTTAGCGTTGTTCCGCCAAAATCTTCACTAAAACCTTCGCCAAATTCTCTGCTAAAATAAGTTGTGCCTCTGCCAAATTTCTACTAAAGAGCTGCGAATCCGCCAAATTTTCTGCTAACTCCTCTGCTAAGTGACTCTGCCAATTTGTGTTAAACTCTCTATTTCTTCTAGCTATAGCTGTGCGAATGGTAAAATGAAGGAACGAGTGAATGAGTTTTTTTTTCAAGTTGGATGCTACACAGGTATTGGGTTGCATGAGGACATGCAACAAGTTCAGTTTGCGGGAGATGTTGGGCCCTGTAATTGTCCATTTTTCTATCATTTATCGACATACCTTTCATCCATTTTCTTACTATTATTGCCCATTTATCATTCCATTTTCCATCCATTTGTTGTAGCAGCGCGTAAAACAGCATGCTACTTCCATTGATGTTTTAAGTGGTTAATAGTGATTATTTTCCTTTATATTTGATGAATTGAAGACTATTATGCATAATTTTACTAATGATAGTTTGTGGAGTGAGTTGCCACGTACAGGACGCTCATAGCTAGCTGTTACAGCCTTAACTGAAAATGCATGCCACATAAGAACACCTTCATTCACGTCTTGATTTGCGGGGAGCTAGAAATTAATCTCAAAAATCCGAGACATGGGTTTTGTGTGTAACATCCTCATTTACTTGACTCGCACAGAAATAATCAAACAAAGCTACGGTTTGCGATATGTAGGTGGTTCTTCGAGAGGGTATTTTTCATATTTGGTGTTGCGGCCGGTTCCAAAGTTGCCAGTAGTTACGGCCAAGTTTCAGCGGTTATAGATCACAAGCTGGGGGTTCAGTTCTTCATTTTCCATGAGATAATTTTATGTATAAATATGTAATCAATCTCATTGAGAAGGGGATGATCGATGATAAAGGAGGATAGATTAAGCAGGATAGGAGATGGATGATAGGAGATGTAGGATAGGAGAGAACACAATGTTATGATGTAGGATTTGATCCAGATCCATTGTAATACTTTCATTCTGATAATACATGCTGGCAGTTTCTTAATTCTGGAGTTGTAGACTTTTATTGTGGAGATCCAGCTCTACTCAGTGGAGGAAGGGCCCTCTTCCCTGAGTAGATGCTGGTAGTGTTGATTGTAGGTGTTTTATTTTATAGATCTGTTATTTGTTAATTCATGATTTCATGCATTAGATTTATCATAGTTGTTTTATTATTCAGTTCATGTTTTTATTCATTTTATTTATCATAGTGTTGTTCTGTTAATTCATTTCGATAGATCGTTGGCCAACACAACACTTCCTTTATATTTATGCAATTAGATCTGGTTTCATGATAATTTACTTTGTTGAAGTGTGATTAGATTTACAGTGTGATTTTATGAATAGGCTGAGGATTGATTTACTTTCAAGCAGATGTGATCTAGTTTCCAAAGAGTTTTGATTGCATACCAATAGATAACAGTGTTAGGTAGAAATTGTGCTTGCATATATCTTGCACGATAACTTTGAAATAAAAGACTTCCTCGGGTTGATAATTTATGTTTAGCACTCTACATTTTAAGTTTTAATTAATTGGCATATAGTGGGCACAACAACACAGTCATGCAAACTGTCATTAGCCAATTGCCACCACCAATAGTGACCAGCCAAGCTGGCCCAGTAGTAACACATGGGAGAAGTGGCCCCTCCACACACATTTCCCCCCCTGCCACACAAGGGGGCAGTGCACTGACCACCCACATTGTCCCTACCGCAATGCATGGGGGAAACGCCCCCGCTACCCATACCATCCCACTCACAACACTTGGGGGCATTGGCCCATCCGCCATGGTGCCACCGCAAGCACCCCCAGATGTGCAGATGCATTATGCACCTACAAACCCCACCCCCATTGCAGCCCCATCCCACATCAACTTGGGGTCAAATCTGCCCTTCATGGCTCGTCTGAACTTGCCTGACTTGGCTAGATTAATGAACGATCCCATCTACCACCAAGCTTTCTAGCCACCCATGCCAACTAAGCTGCGATCAGACATCCCAAAGTTTGAAGGAAAAGCTGGGGAATGTCCCCAAAATCATATAATGACATTCCATCTATGGTGCTCATCCAATAGCATCGTAGATGACTCCATCAGGCTGAGGCTGTTCCAACGCACCCTTATAGGTGCCACGGCCAAATGGTACATTGAGCTGCCACAAGCTAAGTACCTCGACTTCAACTCCCTAGCCTTCATGTTCCTATAGTATTTCCAACTCCCTGTCAAATATGACGAGGGGGTGGAGATCCTTCTATCCTGTCGTCAAAACACTGCCACTCACATCACAGATCATATCCATGAGTGGAGGTGGTGTCGTAGCTTGTGTAAGATCCAACTTGATGACAGGATCTTCTTGGATTGGTTCCTCAAGACTTTTCTCTCGCCCATCACAAAGAACGTCGCATCTGAACGTCCCCAATCTGAAGAAGAGGCCATACTGAAGGCACAACAATTTGACCTCATCTATGCCTAGTCGGGATACATGTATACTGTCAGCCCAGACACTCCCCATCCAAGTACCTCTTATCGCGATGCACCGGGGGAATCCCATGCAGCAAATGGCATCATAGGGTCAGTCTCCCAACAACCACAGCCTCGACCAACACCACCTGTCGTTGCACCACAACCAAGCAACACTGCTAATGTTGCTTACCACAACCAAGCTCCAGACTATGCTAGAATGATGTCTCAGTCCGGAGCAACAACATCTGATGCACAACCTACACCACCACAGTAGGCTCAGGCCAGGGCTTGGCCAACACGATAGTATATGGGGAAAATTCCCACATTCATGGCACCAGCCCCCCCACAAATATACTATGCACCACCGGTGCAACAAGTTCAAGCCCCCTCCCCCGCTCCACCTGCTCCACTTGCTCCGTTGAGACAAGTGTTCGCACAACAAAACCATCCCAACCAGCCTACCCCCAACAATCAATAAGGGCAATCTAAAAACAACCAGCCCCACAACCAAGGAAATAACCAACCGTAGGGAGGTGGTCAGCAACCGAACCCTCCCAATAATTTTATGGCTAACCAGCCGGCCCAAAACCCCCCACTGCAGAATGCACCAAGACGCAACGCACCGTTGCGCACAAACCAACCATGTATACTCTGTGATGTCTATGGCCATTACACATTTGAGTGTCCCCTCATGGCTTGCGCTAAACAGGCCATTCAAAATCAGGCCCAACAGGGCGCCAATGCCCCCACTCAAGCCCAACCCAACTAGGCACCACAAGGACCTCCTCCCATGGTGCTTCAAAACCCACTACCAGTCCAAGGATTGGTGGCAACTTCTCCCCCTCCCCAGGCCAATCCCAATGCTCCTGGGGCACCGCCCATGGTTGAAACAAGTGTTCACCACCTGATGACCATGACCACTAAAGAGGTCAACTTACAGACTAGACAAAATCAGTACAGTACCACCACTAAACCTACCGACTCATCGGTAGCATCCACGTCTAAGACAACCAACCTACCTCTCTAGTTACCCTCATTATTGCGCCCCCCCATATGCAGAATTGCCAATAATGCCACAGCTAGAGCTATAGTTAGCTATAGCATTGTGGATGATTTGGCCCAAACGCCAACCGCCATGTCCACTCTTGAGGTACTTAAAACATGCCCAACGCAGTGGAAAGCCTTACTAGCCACTCTAGGGGTAGTAGACCCCTCCGATTCCAAGCTAATCACATTTGACATAGAGAATGGAGAGCCGCGCATGCCCTCCACTATCACCTTCCAAATCCCGGTGTCCATATGGAACTTGGTTGTGCACCGATAGTGGATGAGTGGGAATCCATGTGCGTCATGTCTACCTTGGTTTGGTAGAAGCTTGGATCATCGATTCTGCAACCGTCCTCCACGAATTTGCGGGCTTATGATGGAAATCCCACTAAATCCCAAGGAATCCTCCCCCATGTCCCCATCCCGTTAGCCGAGAAGACAGTCCTGATTGACATCGAAGTCATCAACACTCAACTAGACTACAACCCCCTCCTCGGAAGGAGTTACATGTACGCCATGCAAGTCGTTGCGTCAACTGTCTTCCACCTCATGATGTTCCCCCATGAAGGAAAGATTGTGACGGTTGACCAGCTCACCTACCATGATCCACAAGGGTTAACAACACTTGCCAACGTTATCCCTACCATCACCACCATTGAGCCGCAAGGGGTGACCGCACACACTAACGCCATCCCGAAAAGCAACACTGTGGTTGAAAACACACCAACCTCCCCACTGTTGAATGTGGGCCCTGGTTTTTTTACCAATCCCACCATGATGACTCCTTTCCCGTTCGTGTCACCACCACCAACACAAAAGCAAACTACGGACTTGTGCATGGTCTCATCAAGCACCACTACACCCAAACAGCAACCGCAATCGCACCCCCAACCACAACCACAACATCGTTCATAGTCACAACACCAATAGCAGCTACAACATCACCTACAGTAGTAGCATTACACATAGCCGCAACCACAACCTCACCCCCACATGCAACCAGCTGGGAGTTATGTGGGCTCATCTCCGCTCCATACAATTCCCTTCCTCTTTCCCCTACCTGGTGTCATGAGAAAGCCGGTCATGGCCACCTTAAGCATACCCAACTTTACGTTGGGGATCCTGGTGTGGTATCTGGATCCACCAGCTCAACCAGCAATGCCCAAGGTTGTGTTAACTCTGGTGCAACCTATTGCAGTTGAGTCCCACCCCCCACCTGGTCTGCATAAGCCAATCGCCACACCCGCACCTGCACCACCCGAACCCAAAAGGGCCAAGGGAAAGAACACCAAAGCCACTGCAAAACCACGACCAGTCCCACCTTGTGCCGTCTGCGAACAACAGGCCATCCAACTTAGAATTGGCCGAAAATCCCAGTGATCTGTGCACATCTAGATGCCATGGATACGAACAAAAACATCCCCGTGGTTGAACTCCCAACCACGCCACTAGTCAAGAACAAGGCATTGAGGACAAACCATGCTTGCGCCCTTTGCAGCTTGTATGGACATTACTCCCACCATTGCCAAGACCTGCCTGAATTTTGAATGGCTCTTACTGACCTCCATCACCATTCCCTTGAGTCTGAGATTACCTTGATCGAAGAAGTTCACCCACCACCACCTCCTTCGTCGGACACCATGTCCATTTACATGATGTCCAGTTCCTCTGACTAGCTCATCCCCATCTCCAACGACGGTCCATCAGACCTGTCACTTCATTGCTTCAACAATGATGAAGAGATACTTGAAGCTTTGACCGCCCCAGAATACCCATGGGACGACATGCACCATCGCTCGTTCTTCCTCCCAAAAGAGCTGGTGTCGTAGTCCGACTAGTTTTTCATGGAGACCAAAGATTTCATCCATGGGAAGGTTGACTGGTTCAAGAACCCAATCCCAGCCCCAGATGCCTTCGAAGAAAGGAACACGGTGAACATTTTTCCAACAATTAAAATCTACATCTCAACCAACTCTGAGATTGTTGAAGAAATCATGCTGGGGGCATCTTGCTCCCTAGAAGAGGTCGATGCCTACATCGCTCTCTTCCAAGAATTCCATGACATCTTCTCCTATTCATATATTGAAATGCCTAGCTTAGATCCATCCATCGTGGAACACCACATCGACACATGGCCTGATGTGGCAGTCATCCGCCAAAAGCAATGGCCCATCCATCCATCCAAAGTGGTTGCGGTGAAAGCCAAGATAGAGAAGCTGCGCATAGCCGGCTTCATTTATCCCATTGCATACACAACTTGGGTTTCTAATCATGTTCATGTGAATAAAAAATAGGGTACCATTCGCGTTTGTACAAAATTCCGCGATCTCAATGGGGCATGTCCCAAAGACAACTTCCCCACACCTTTCATCGACTAGATCATCGATGCATGCACTAGACATGAGGCCTTCTCCTTCATGGATGGATTTTTCAGCTACAACCAAATCCAAATCCGGAAAGAAGACCATTACAAAATGGCATTCACAACCCCATGGGGCACATTCACCTACCGAGTCATGCCCTTTGGCCTCAAAAATGCTGGAGCCACCTTCCAGCGTGCCATGACATGTTGTTTCCATGAGTTAACTCACATCATCTTGGTCTACTTGGATGATCTCACCGCTCGATCACGAAAACAAGCACAACATATAGATGACTTGTGACAAGTATTTTTACGTTTCCACAAGTACAACATCCACCTGAACCCCCTCAAGTGCGTTTTCTGTGTCCCAATAGGCCATCTACTTGGATTTATTGTCTCCCATAAAGGGATAACAGTAGATCCCCTCAAAGTTCAAGCCATCCTTGATCTTCCTTCCCCAAGAACTCGGCACCAAGTAAATGGCCTACAAGGCAAGTACAACTTCCTTCGCCGCTTTGTGCCAGAGTATGCAACAAAATCCTATGGATTCATCCCCCTGCTCTGCACAAAAATACCCTTTGTTTGGGATCAGCAAGCACAAGAATTGTTCAAGGCACTCAAACAAGCCCTGGATTCTACACCATTACTCTCACCACCAGATTTCACTCGAGACTTCATCCTTTATGTGTCGGCCTCAGAAAATGCCATTGTTGGAGTCTTGGTCCAAGAAGACGATGCTCACCATGAGCACGTGATTTACTACATTAGTCAGAAGCTAATAGGACCCCCATTACGATATTCACCCGAGGAGAAACTAGCCCTCGTTGTTGTCTTCTCGGATCAAAAATTGTGCCACTACATCATTTCCAACCATACTCGCGTAGTGGCTGATTCAAACCCAATGCGGTACCTCTTAAGCCGCTGCTTTCTATAAGGTCGAGCAGCCAAGTGGGTAGTCATCCTCTAAGAGTTGGAACTAGATTTTGTGTCTCCAAAAAGCATGAAGGCACTCGCACTGGCCACACTCATGACCGATCTACCCCCATTAACCGCATCATCAGCCCCCAAGGATGATCTCCCTGATGATTTCCTATTCATCATATCTACTGATGAACCATGGTATGGGGACATCCTTCTCTATTTACGAATGCAAAATTTCCCAGCGCACTTCAATCGTGAGGATAGGCGACACATCTGACATCAATCCATTCGCCACTTGTTGATTGTAGATGTCCTGTATCGTCGAGGCATTGATACCATCCTATGCCGGTGTCTCACCCGTGAAGAGGCTGAGACCATCCCCAACGATAGTCATAGCAGAGCCTGTGGTGGTCACCTTTCAGGCCTAGCAACCGCCCAAAAGATTCTACGCCTAGGCTATTTCTGGCCCTCCATCTTCGCTGATTGCATTGAGGCAGTCAAATATTGCCGCAACTATCAGCTTTTGGCCCCAAAGGAAAGAACCCCACCCGCACCATTACATCCCGTAATCACAGTCAGTCCCTTCTGCGAATGGGCAATCGACTTCATGGCCATCAACCCCGTTTCGGCTAATGGCCACAAGTACATTATCATAGCAGTCGATTACTTCACCAAGTGGGCCGAAGCCATGCCCACATTCGATTGCAAAGCTGAAACCACCACACATTTCTTATTCAACCATGTTATCACACGGTTTGGTGTCCCCAAACAATTAGTTTCTGATCATGGGGCACAGTTCCAAGATGCCATATGGGCTGAATTATCAACCATGTTGAAATTCGAACACCAGTACTCCTCTTCCTACTACCCTCAAGGCAATGGCCAAGTTGAAGCAGTCAACAAAATCATCAAAACATGCTCCAATGGATGGTAGGAAATCACAAAACTAACTAGCATCACATGCTATTCTCTACCCTATGGGCTTATCGCACATCCACAAAAACTGCAACCGGTTTCACCCCTTTCTTCCTAGTACATGGCGTTGAATCAGTGCTCCCTATAGAGTGCCAAATCCCATCTCTCTGCCTCATGGTGGAACTCCTTCCTAATACTTCACCTTTAGAAGAATGGCTCCTCCAACTCGAGCAAACCATAGAAGACCGTCGAGCTACCCTCCAAGCCATTAAAGTGGAAAAAACGCGATCAAAGGTCCAATATGACTCCCATGTCCACCCTCGCACCTTCAGCGAAGGTGATATGGCCATAGTCTATGACCAACCCAACAATAAATTGGGCAAAGGCAAGTTCGAATCAATGTGGTATGACCCATACATTATCCACCGTTGCCTCAGAAAAGGGGCATACACCCTCATTGACTCTGATGGACAACTCTTGGAGAACCCCCGCAATGGGCTCTACCTCAAGAAATTTTACGCTTAACATCACCAATGAGTCACTTCATTTTCTTTTTCTTGTTTTTTAGCAAAAATGAAAGGCAACACCACCAGTTGCTAGTCAAAAGTCACCCGGAACCTATTCGAGACACCCCTCACACCTCCAAGATCAAAATTTTCATCTCTTTATGAGACCATTGTCTCATGTTTAATAAGTCAATTTCGGGACCAATTCCCAAAAGTCACCTCGACTCACAAGCCATGACATGACGATGTGAGTGTCTACGGACCAGTACTCGTATCACATTGCCCAGCCACTACTCATGCAAGTTGTTGGGCCGCCGCCTGTTAAGGATTGTACTATACTTTTATTTTTGTATTTATAATTGTCTTTTTCACCACACCTTACACGGTCATCTAGACCATCGTCCACAAAACCATTTGTTTTTCTTCCATATATTTGACATAGAAGTGTCCCCGGGCTGTCGCCTGTTAAGAAATGTAATTTTTCACTTTTATTTTGTATTTTTAACACATAGATTGTCTTTTCCTTTTACCACACCTTACACGGACCTCTGGACCACTATCCACCAAACGATTTCTTTTCTTGCACGTATTTGGCATATAAGTGCCCCCAGAATTGCTTTCACATCGCATGTAGTCAAGTTCGTCCACCGCAACACACACACATGCTCTCCTGACCTCTGTCCAAGAGCCACCTCAGTTTGCGTGCCTCTGCCGCACCATCTCCCAGGCCTCTGCCGCGATATAGCCCACACATGTATTCGTATGTTTGGGAGCCTTCTGCTCCACCCATACCGCGTGGATGACCTTTGGACCTCTGTCCACCGTCTCGACATGGGGGCACCACTCGTGCCACCACAGTCGGTTGACCACATTGGAGTTTCGTTTGAGCTCTTTTCTGACTCCTTAAAACAATGAAAAGATTGTCGAGCGCAACTAATTCCTTTCCTGCTCGTTAAAGTATAGGAAAGGGCATATACATCGTCTCATTTACCTCCTTTTGCAGACCATGTAGACCATTTCATGAAAAGGACCTCCTTGGCACACTCAAGCAAAGACCATTCCCCTCTGCATACTTTTGTGCTTTCTTGGGCAGAGGGGCCGCACTTGATGAAAAAGCTCACCACCGGTGGTCGTTAAGCTCTTTTCTAGCCATTTCATCAAGAAAATATTACCGAGCAAACTTGGCTTCATTCATGCTCGTAAAAATATCTGAATGACCGTCCAGTTAGTATAGGTTTAACCTTTTTCGGCCTGATTGGACTACAAACGGTAAAGAAGTCTCTCATCCCCTCCAGGATGAGCGAGCTCTCCTATGTATACTTTTATCTTTTTTTGGGCACAAGAGACTACCAATGAAAAAGAGCCCCCACTGGAGTCTTCTTCGTGCTTTCAGACTCTCTAAAATTGAAAGCACCATCGAGCACTTACCTTCTCGAGCTCACCAAAAATCCACGAGACCGTACCACAACGATGTCCCTAGACACCACCCCACAGAAAATAGTTTGGCAGCATTCCCACATTGGGTCGCCTTTGTTCAGAGTACTCTGCAATGTGTCTTCTTTAGATCCCATCAGTATCAAAAGTGTCCTTCGCCTCCAAGTATTTCCCATTTGCAGCGACATTCCCGGTATTACAGCTATGATCCCATTCCCTTGAGTTAGTTTCATTTGCTGCCTGGTCCACCCTACTGTCATAATCTGAACAAAGGAAGTTTGAGTCTCCCACTCCCCCCCCTGCCCATGTTTAGTTTTTTCCCTTCCCTCCCCTCTCCCCCCAATTCAGTGAGTCAGTCCACAAATTGCTTCACATCTTTCGGTTATCCCTCACGCTCCTGGTCAAGGAAACATCATTGCCTTGACTAGGGGCAGGTCTCCCCCTATCGAAACCAACACACATATTCCAGAGAATAGACCCAGAGGTCCCTGTACCTTGGTTTCATTTACATCATTGATGAGTTCCTTGGACCACTTGAGAGGAGTCCTTAGTGCCTCTTGGGATGGTTTTTTCTCATGTGCTCGACATCAACTCCATCATCACACCGTTGAGATTTGTATAGGGTTTGTTCCACACAGTACTTGGTCGAAGACCCCAGATGTCACCCGACTCTAGCACATTGGTGAGTCCACTCCAGGGACCTAAACAGGTTATGTCCCTTGTGATTTTTGGGTTGCATTGGAGACAGTAATCTGAAGCCCCAACAGTGCTTCGATATACCTTTATGATTGATGCAGCATACTTGTACCATAGAGACTCTGACTCTCAATCAGTGAGTCCATACAGCTATGTACCATTCCAGATCCACCAGACCATCAGTCATGAATATATAGCATTGCATGGGAATTCCATGGGTCCAATGAACCAGATCAGTATTGTATTCTGCCTCACATAGAGGCAACCATCATTGTAACATCAATTGTATATGATTGGCTCTTGTATTGTAGAGCATAGATCAAATGATTCTTTTGGCATTGTCATGAGCATGGGGATGCCCGCCTCATCCATATAAATGTCACACATTTATTGTATCTCACCCATTGATGGGAACCAAATTAATACAAAAACCAAAAGACACCATGCCCCAGCCCCAGAAGCACCACCTCTCGACATCAAATCCTATGATGTCCATCAGCCATACGTTGAGCTCCTTCCCTCACACATCAGGGGGCAATCTGTTAACCCAAAAATCCCCCACATAGCTCTCAATGGCCTACACCACCCAAGGACACCATCTCATAACACTCATTTCACTCCATAAGACCTTCCATTTGACCCCCACACCTCCAAAAAAACCCAAGGATAAAGAAAAGGGCTAAAAACCCCAAAAAAGGAGCCCAAAATAGCCCCCTAGGAGCTAAAGCCCTCAAAAGGGGCTAAAACCCTAAAATGCGCTAAAGTTTGGGCAGAATGGGATAAATCCTTGACCAAGGGCTTAAAACCCTAAAATCCCTTGGAAAAACTATATAAGGAGGGTGGGGGGTCACTCTCAAAACACTCCTCACTTGCCTATTGTTATCCTATATGTGGATGCTTTGAGACCTCATGCTCTCAAACCACCCACTCTCCCTCTCCTCCATCTTCATCTCATCAATTCGTTGCTTCCCAACCAAGAGAGAGGTGCTCCCATGAGCCAGAGCATGGTGGCCCATTTCCACCTAAGTGAGGTCTAATTTATTTTTATGGTTATTTATTTGTTTTGTTTTCTAACCCTCATTTCTATTTGCAGGTCTTTCATTGACATTGTTTGTAGGTTTAGTAGCTTAGGCTGTTTGCAGGTTTTGAAGGTAGAACCCTAACCTACTGTGTACAGAGGGGTTCAACAATGCTCCATCATATCTCCATTTATTTTCTGTCATTAGCTATTAGATCCAGTTTACTATTGTAGCCATTTGCTTAGATTAGCTTAGTTTCAATTCGCAGTTCTGTTTATGCCATATTTACATTTCGTTTTTTACTGTTTTCAAAGGCTAGGAACCTATGCTTGTGCCCTATAGGCACAAGGGAGCCATTCCTGCCCCTATAGTGAGGAGAAATTCTCACTACAATAACCCTGCCACTAGTTATAGATTTATTCATTAAAAATCTGATAGCAGAATGATCGGTATGAACAAAAACATCATAACCAGAAATGTAATGTCTGACTTTATTAATATCATGAACTACTGCTAAGAATATTTTTTGAATCGTCGTGTAGTTTAATTCATCTGGTGTTAAGTTTTTGTTGATAAAGTAGATGGCATAGTAATCTTGATTATCCTTTTGTTCAAGGACTCCCCCTAAGGAATTTTCAGATACATCAGTATATATATGAAAATTTAAAGACCAGTTTGGTCCTCTTAGAACTGGTGCTAAAGATAATTCTGCTTTAAGAGTTTCAAAAGCAAGCTGACAGTATTGGTCCCAACAAAAATCAACATCTTTAACCAGCAATTTAAATAATGGAGCTGCTATATTAGTGAATCTCACAATAAATATACGGTAATAGCCAGCATGTCCTAGAAAACTCCTAACTTCCTTTTTGTTTTAGAGGGAGGAATACTGGTAATGATCTCAATTTTAGCAGGGTCAACTTTAATACCCTTTGAGGAGATATGATGTCCCAAAACTATGAATTCAGTCAAATATAAAATTTTACATTTTTCATAACTTAAGGAAAGGTTTGTTTCCTTTCACCTGATTAAATCTTTCTCCAAATTATGAAGGGCTTCTTCAAAATCATTTCCATAAACTGTAAATTGATCCATGTAGACTTCTACACAATCATGAATTAGGTCAACCAAAATCCTTAAGACTTCTCTCTAAAAATTAGCAGGAGCATTACACATTCCAAAGGGTAATACCTTGTAGGCATATGTCCCTCATGGACAGGTAAAGGTAATTTTCTCCTAGTCTTCAAGAGCTATTCTTATCTAATTGTATTTGTTGTATCCATCCAAAAATGAGAAATATTGTTTTCTGGACAAAGTGTCTAAAACCTGATCTAGAAAGGGAAGGGGAAAAAGTCTCTCAAGGTTTCTTTGTTAAGCTCATGGAAATCTATGCATATTATCTATTTTCCTCCATTTTTTTGGACAACTACCAGAGGGGAAACCCATTTACTATCAGAAATGGGATAGATGAAATATGCGTCAAGTAATTTTTGGAGTTCATCCTTCACAATATATTTTAAAGTAGGATTCATTCTCCTCTGTGGTTGTCACACTAGACAGATATTCTCCTGAGTGTAATATGATGAATACAAGTGTCGGGATGTATTCCCCTCATATCCTTATAGGTCCAGGAAAATGCTCATGGTTGTGTCTGCATTACATGGACTAATTGGTCCTCTTGGTCTTGACTTAATCCAGTATTAATTATTAAAGACTTCCCAAGAATAACTTTGATTGGAACTGGGAAAGCTTCCATTTTCTCATCCACAAAAAGGACTACTAATGTAGATATATTTAATGTATCAAAATGTTCTTGGAAGCCCTTTGTGAGGAAATAATCAAATTCAGAAAAAGAGTGAGGAAAATCAATGCTAGTGGTAGCAGAAATAAATTGATCTAAAATATTATCCTCTATTTGATCTTCTAACCCTATAGACTGGCTGATAGAAAACAATGGTTTTTCAACTTCCTCATCCCCATATGGTATTTCCAACCATAACGTTTATGCTATTGGTTGGTCCTGTGGATACATGGTAAGATTTTGTAGAGAAGGGTTGTTTGATGTTTTTAATATCCCTTCCCTACAACCTATAAAAGAATTAGTTGTCACCATCCAAGGCCTTCCTAGGATAATTAGATTCTCTTTGGAAGGATCCTTAGTCTAAAGAACCAAAAAGTACACTAGGTATTCCTAGGAGGCCATAGTAACAATTATATCATCAAGCACCCCTACAGGTTTTACAGCTCTTTTATTTGCTAGCTCCAAAAATGTTGGAGTAGGTCTGAGCTTGTTATTTAATTGTAATACCTGCAAAGTAGACATGGACATAATCTTAATTGTTTCTACTAAATCAATTAATGCATTTCCTATGGAAACATTATTAATAGATACAGTTAAAATAGGATTTCCAAGATTTGTAAACTTCGGAAATAGGGGCTGATCTGATATATAATCAGACAATTGGCCTACCACATGTATAGCTGGTGAATATTTCTGTTTTCTCCTAGGTTTCTTTAAACAAAGTTCTCTGATCATATTTTAGTAAATGGGAACATCCCTAATAGCCTAAATCAAAGGGATTTGAATGCATACATTCCTCCACTCACTTTCAAAATCAAACTGAGGCCTTACCACGGGTTTTTCTATGGCCATCCTTTATGTATATGGAGGAATACCTGATGTCTGGGATTGAGATGTTTGTTGTATTTTGGTCGTGTGATTATTATCCAAGATATTAGGATTTCCTTCTTCTTGTTGGTTCTCCTCATTTTCTTCCTCAAATTCTTCCTGGATAATAACAATAGAATTTGTCCTATTTACAGTCCTCCCAGACCTAAGTTGTATATCCTGAATTGGTATTACATTGATAGAAAATGTTGGAGAATGTGGTACCTCAGAATTCTTAAGAGGTTGAGGAACTCTTTTTTTGGATTTGGAATAGGTTGGGCAGGAATGAATGTTGGCTGAGGAGGATTTGCATTATGGTATTGTTGAGGAATCTATGGGGCTGGTAGTGATGGTGGGGTAAAACTAGGTAGCAACTGTTGAGCATTGGGTGGATATGGAGAGTAAGAAGGAACAAGTAATGCTACTTATGGCTGCATGCCACCATAAACCAGTCCCCTCCAGCCATGTTTCCAAGGATGATTTTGTACATGTTGAGGTTGTCAATTCTTTTAACCCTATGGGTTCCAATTAGGTTGCATCGGGTAATAGTAATTTGGATTTTGGTATGTAGGATCTAGATATTGATTTTGGGATCCGGGTGGCCATGGCCTTCTTGGTGCATAAGACTTCTCACCCGCTTCATTACTTTTCTTCTACATAGCCAGTATTTCTGGCAGTGCAGGACAATTTTTTGTGGAATGTTTTTCAGTGCATAATGTGCAAACAACAACACTATTGAGGGGACATTCCTTAAGAGGATGTATCTTCCTGCAATTGGGAAAAAATATATGTAATGATGCATAATATTCTTCTTCTTGCCTCTTCTTGGTCTTTAGGGAATCAAATTGAGAAGTTAGGGTTCCAAAGATATCAATTTTACAATTTTCCAAAATATTCCCTATCTCCATTTTGGTGACCCCACCAGTATTTACTGACCTGGAGGCTCAAGGAACTCCATCCCTTACAGACTTTCTAGTTTTATCCCTGCTACGGGATTATTTTCTACACAATTCAAAGATTTCATCGAATGACTTGTGATATATATCACCTGCAACCATAAGGTTGAGAATATCAATATACTCTTCCAAAATTCCCTTCGAGAAGAGTGTTCTCGCAGCATCTTCTTGGAGGGTACTATATTTGGATTTTTTAAGAATGTAGTTGAACCTCTCTGGAATGTCTTCTAGACTTTCTTCCTCATGTTTTTGCATTTTGAAAATATCATGGTGGGAATCTTTAGACCTACAATAATCCTAATATTTCTCTAGGAAGGCATTTTTCATTGCATCCCATGTTCTTATACTAAATTCCCCTAACCCCATGAACCAGAGAAGTGATGCATCCTTAAGAGTAGCAGGAAATAACTTCAATTTCTGGGAATCATGGAAATAGTTATAACTCCTACATAATATGTTGTATTCGAATAGAAAATTATCAGTATATTAATTACTCTTGCCATAAAATATAGGTAATGAAGATAAGGGAATGTTTTGCATGTTAATGCTTTGTATTAGATTCAAAATTTGGAATCCAATGGTTGTCTCATCCTACGCATCCTTTTCTAATTCATCTTCACGGTCTCCCATCATGAGTGGATTATCGAACAAGGTAAAGCTTATCTTTACCTCCCTTGAGTATGATGATGAGAGGTCCCACCGTTCTATTCTAGGCCTAGTTTGGGGAAATATATTTCCCTTAGTGGGTTCTAGTGGAATTAAGGTGGACTCTATCTGAGAAATTACAGGTTCTTATGTGTTTCCAAATAGTTCATTAATTTTCTCTACATCCACTAAGTTTTCCAAGCTAGGATCCTCTTTTATATGTGAAATTTCGGTACTTTTAGATGTCTCTGGTGCTACTAACAGATATTTATGAGGTGATTCATTTTTTGTTCCTATGGAATTTGATTTGATTGTTTCTTCCAATTGTTGTCCTACAATTTCATGTGTATCACTTTCTTTTCTCTTGTATCTCTCTCCGGGATTTCTTGATGATGATGGGATTCTATACCCAAAAATAGGGGAATTTTGAGAACTAATTTTGTTGTATCTACCTCTACTATCCCTAGGTCTCATAAAAAACTTCCACTATAAAAAAAAACACAATATCTGATTAATAACTATTTTATCTAACAAATCAAATCAGAAATACTAAAACTGCAAATGGATTTGAAAGAACCTGTTATAACAGATGCACAAATTCTTACCTCTTGTCTTATCATCCCTTCTCCTCCTTATCCAGAAACTAATCACACTCAAAAACAACTATTGGATTAATAAAAATATTCAAATACATCTTACCTTTGAACAACTCCCCGACAACGACGCCAAAAATGTCAGGAAAAAGATATCACCCTTAATTAAACTATCAACCGAGGTTAGTAAACTTCGAGTTTTTACATTGTGTGTACTAGGTAAGATGAAATAACCTAAGATATTTTGAAAATGAATGATAAAACAAAATTTGATTGCTTCCAACAAATTGGCAGTCTATACTACGCTACTTTATCATTTGCTCAAGAAGTATAAAACAAAGAAAATGCATGTGTGTCTAGTCTACTGCAAATAAAAACATTCAATCTTCTAATGTATGATATCAGAGGAAAAAAATGTTTTAAAGTCAACCTAACTATTTGCTAACTGTAGAAAACAAAACTGTTACTAGACTGGAACAATCACAATAAAACAAAAGTCTAATTTACCACAATGGACTATCCAACCAATGAAGAAACAAATCTAACTATAATATAAATACTTCTTATAATAAATTATAACTATCTTATATTCTACTAACCCAGACAAAATTAAAAATTCTTGTAGGCCATAAATTATAACTACATGCAATCATCCTTAAACTTCAAACTGGAAATCAAAACACACAAGTCAATGTTGAGTATAATCCTTCATACACTTTATTTTTACTCTTTAATTTAAACCAATTGGAAATACTTAAATTATTAAGCATTGCTCACAAGGGAATCCATGATTTTTTTAATTCGTTTAGCAGCTCTTCTAACCTACCTAAATTCTCAATCAAATTTGACCTAAGTACCAGAAAGGAAATCTTTAAATGCTGAAAAACCAAACTAATTTCCTGGCCAGAACTCTATACTATGTGCAAATTATTCTTTTAATATACCTCAATCCAAAATCAGGAACTCCAAGCTATCTTGTTTTATCCTATTTGCACATCTAGTATCTTGAAATTAACTTAACCATCTATGTGAGGGGAAAACAATATGAATCCCAATGCAAAACTGGACATTAATGTAAACCAAGCTTAAAGAAGAAATTATATGAAACCTACAATTTTATTCTTCCATCTATTCAAACTCTTCTTGTTCTATTCAACTTCTGGAAACCTTCAATATAAACACACATAACAACAATAACCAAACAATATATGAAAAGAAATTATGACAACAATACGTGTAGATGACAATATTCACAAACAATGTATCAACACTGTGAGAAGGTGGGCCCCCCTCCAAACGTTTCTCAGACAAGAATTAAAGCTTAAAAATGTATTTTAATTATCAGTTGAAAAGAGTTTCATAAAAATAGTTATGTCTTTGTATATCCCCTATTAAAACCATTATCAAATATATATATATATATATATATATATAGGCTACAACATATGGGTTGACCACTGAAAGGGTCAACCCTTCAAATGGCCATAACAACTAAAGGGTAACAGGAATAACAGAGGCATTTCTTCAAGTGAACATACTCCAATCTGAGTGTATTCTCGTACATCTCCGGCTATGATCCCCATACCACTAATAGCAACTTCGCAACTCCTCAAGGGATCTGAATAACAATGGCTTTGGTTGTCAATCTTAACAGGTATTATATGACTAATTCATAAATACACCCTAATTTCATCTTTCTTATCCCCAAATATTTGTCACTTTATTAGTTGTGTTGGTTAAGGTACCACATTGGGTGCAAATCTGGGTATCGGATCAAATGCGGGATTGAGTATGGGATAGTGAAAGAAATCTGCAATATAATAAAAAATCTAAACCCAAATAAATCATTAGTAGATATAATCTTTTAAACTTGTATAAAAATGAAAAAATAAAATGAAATAATGACAATATTATACCTTGTTATGAATATTCATTGAAAAGCCTTTAAACCCATGCAAATGATGTCTAATTAACGATACATAGGAGAAATTTCATGTAAAATACTTAAATTCTAGATTTGATGTGTAGATAAAACATGGAAAAATGGAGGGCCATCACTTACACCAAAACTTGCAGAAGTTGATGAACATATGAAACCAAGTACAAGTCCATATTATCAGGAGTGGCATTTATTCCACATTTTTATATTCCCATAGTTGTGGTGGTTATACCATGTTGTTGTACCAATACTCCAACACCCCCCTATGGTGTAGATCGAGGAAATTGAACCTGATACCTCAGCTCTGATACCATGTAAGGTTTGTTGTTACACCAAAACCAGCAAATGTTGATGAATATATGAAACCAAGCACAAGGCCCTACTATCAAGAGGAGCGGTTAGTCCACATTTTTATATGCCAAGAGGTACGATGGTTATACCATGAAGTTGTATCGATACTCCAACACTTATCATTTCCTAATATATGCCAAAATATAGAATCTGGAAAATGTGCATAGGATCTAATATATGAGACATTGATCCTTCCAGTAAGGGATCTCATAAAAAATGGCTTTCCTTTTCATTCCTTCAGGAATATCAACTACAATGTGTTCTAGTTATTCAACTGAAGCACCCCAATTAAAAAAATCCTCCTAATCTTTTGATTCATCATCTTCATACTTCTTAAGCCAATCACCAAGCCTCTGTTTTCAAATTTTCCATCAAATTGATTCCTGAGGTGATTTTTGAATTCATGATCTAGTGGTAGAAAACAATATTGTTTGGATATAGAATTTTATGTATATGTTTAGAATATCGCCACTCAAAATGTTCGGCACATCTTGGACATGCAAATATCCTCTTTGTTTAAATCCCTGCAATTCAATAAATAATGTTGATAACAAAAAAATAATAATATACTAGTTCTATGAAAGTTTAGCTGAAAATAAAATATGATGTGTAAATATGTAAATAATTTTTGTTCCCTAAACAAACACCAAGTTCTGGGAAATCATGAATAATCCAACATAGTACACCTTAAAACATGAAGTACCTATCTTATGGAGGATGTGATATGTCATACATTCTTATGCCTTCCCATAAAAATTGCATCTCATCAATAAAAGGAGCAATATAAACATCATTTTTTTACTTGATGTTTTCCTTAAACAATGGGAGTTAGCATAAGCTTCTCCTTTCTAACATTCATCCATGGGGAATATTGTATATTATCAATCTGACTAGCCAAACACTATAATTTGAGATAAGGAAAGAGAAAGGGAACATTCCATCCATTTTCTTGTCCATTTTTCTTCTATGTGTTTCATTGCTTTTGAGTCTACCGTAATTTGCATGAATCCATCTTTACTACTATTATTTGCATGCCAATCCATCAATTGTGTGAGTGACTTGCATGGAAACATTCATTAAAGTGTAGTTATAATTGGCATGTGTCATAAAACCTTATTGGGAACTATAGGACCTTGTGTATCTGTACGATATCTCTTATCTTTGCATACATTGCATTCTACATTGTTTTCATATTTGGATCTATCTAAAATGCAATCATTTTTACATGCATGAATTTGCTTATATTAAATCCCCAACTTAACAAACAATTGACGTGCTGCTCTATAAGTTGATGACAACACATTCTATCCAGGGAAAATTTTAGTTTTCCAGTGCCCTGTAAGATTGTTAGACATTAAATCAATTGAATATTTGATTTATGATAAACATGTTTGATATGTGATTTACTAGCATTGTTTATACTATGTATCTATTTATTTATTTATTTTTGACTAGGGGAATCGACAACTGGGGACGGACTGGTACTTGCGTGACACAGGGTCCATGGATCCAATCCTGCTACCACTATAAACCTAGGTGTAACCATAGCGCCCAAACCATGGTACACGGGACAATTTGGGGGGGATTTGAACACAGGACCTTCCATTTACCACTTGCTCTACCCCCCCAAGGGCTTATACAATGTATCTATTTAAAATACACTTAAATAAATATAAATGAAGTTGATAAATATTTAGGTACACCAATTGACAATGCAAATTAGGAATAAAGTTCAACTCACTATAGTAGGTTAGTAAATCCTTTTCCTGAACAATCTAATAATTACTCGATTAATAATTACTCTATTTTTAATAATAGTAATGTGCATGCAAGTTTTAATTTTCTACTTGTACCTAGTTTGAACATGAGTGTCTTCATTTATTTCTTGATTAAGTCATTAAGGTCATTATCATAAAGATTAAGTTCGTGGTAATTTTCCCCTCTATCATCATCACTGTCAACCATAGGATAATTATCCTCATCATCGTTTCCATCCCAAAAGAAACATGTGAGAATTTCATTCAATCCTTCTTCATGCACTGCATTTTCACCATTATCATCGTCCTAAAAGGTTAGGTGGTGTGTCATCAATGTATGCTAATTTCATCCATTCTTCAAATTTCTCACTTTGTAGTGTTCCCTTCAATGCTACTCTTTTTACCTTGGTATGGTTTGAAGGATTCACTAGTAGAAAATGACAAATTAATGACTAAAATCAGGCTATAAACGACTATTTTTGAGTCGGTGACTAATAGTAGCAAATTTCCACTATCTTATAGCTAGTCGTATTTCACTAGTCATTAATATCTTGACTTAGTAGTCATTGATTTAGTCATTGATATACAATGATTTAATCATTGATAGTCAATGATTTAGTCATTGCTTTAGTCATTGTTTTAGTCATTGATAGTTAATGATTTAGTCATGGATTTAGTCACTTATTGCAACCATTAATGACCAAATATACTGTTGGAATATATTAAACCCACTCACAACTTAGGATAAAATAATTAATCATTATTTGATTAATTATTCACCCACTAGCTTAATTAGTTGGCATCCACTTGCACCTTAAAGTCAATACATGCCATCTATATCCTAGGAATGATTTATTTTCAATTCTGGGTTGATCTTGACCACCTTTTGACCATCCAAAATTAGTATACAAGACTTTACAGTAGATTCTGTTTTATTCTATTTTTTCTGCTTTTCCTGCTTTTCTATGGATAAGATAAAAGCTAGTCAACTAGGAAACTGAGAGCTTTTGTTTCCAACCCATCCTCCATTATTTTTTCTCCATTTCTAGGATTAGCATGTTTTTTCCATCTCCTTGACAACTCACTCATGCTTTTTCCAACTCGTGAGGTCCTTGATAGATTTGGGAAGTGCTTTAGCCACCTATGGGGGTTTTCTATATTTTGGTAAGTCAGCCTTTTTGAGATTTATGATTTGTTTCCATAAAATTCGATTTTCCTATGAGGGATGTACTATTTATGTACACTATTATTCATAATTATTCAATGGAAGGATACACACCAATATTCATCTCTTAATTCATGTGATTCAGTCTCTTTTCTTCTCTCTATTTTTCCTGTGTATGCTTTGTGAGAATTCTTAATAGTAAGATCTATTTCCTGTGCTTCTTCTTAG
This sequence comes from Pseudotsuga menziesii, assembly GCA_001517045.1. NCBI lineage: Eukaryota > Viridiplantae > Streptophyta > Pinopsida > Pinales > Pinaceae > Pseudotsuga > Pseudotsuga menziesii. Next base: position 93,720 of record LPNX011114447.1, read on the forward strand.
CATAATTGCACATAGCATTGATATATTATTTCTACATGGTATGAGAGCTACAAGGTTGATCAAGTTCTACAGATTTGAGGAGCGCTTCCAGTCTCCTATCCCTCTCTGAAGAAGAGCTTGTCTAGCTTACAATATTTTCTCCTAGTTTGTTTTGCAAGTTGCAGAGAGTATCTACCAGAGCATATCAACAAATTCTATAGGGATTCCAAATTTTCTCTACTATCTCCTTTCAACTATGCTGATTGGAAGCCAAAGATGAGTGCATACTTGAAGAGGTAGTGTCTCTTTGATGTCTCCATTGGTGCATTGAGTGAACCTGAGTCTTATGAAGAGAAGATTGATTGGCTAAATAATTGTGATAAAGCTTATGGAATTATGTGTTTGGGAATGTCTCCAAATATATATCATCTCATAGATTCTGCTGAATTCCATTTAAGCTTTGGAAAATTTTGGACAAAGCTTTTGGTTTGCGGGAAATTGAAGATGAAGCATGGAGCGAACCTAGCATCTCCTCTTGTTCTCTCTCTCAATATTTCTTGGCCTCTACATTCTCTAATGAATTTGATCATGATGAAGAAGTTTCTCACACAATTCATGTTGCTACTTCCCTCTTTCATTCGAATGCTTCCTCCTTCAATGAAGAAGCAAATATTGAAGAGCCATCCTTTTCTGTGTCTCTTGAAGGTGATTTTTCTTCTTGTGATACTATTGATGAAAAATAAGTAACATATGGAGCTGTTGTTGATATTTATTATGATCCTATAACCCATTCATTTTTCTCTAAATCTCCTATCTTAGATTATGAGATCTATGTGCCATATTATTTACACCTCTTGCATACCTCTCTCATTGATGGTGCGCAACCCAGTGACTTACAGGATGTTTGCTTAGCCACATCAAGCCTTATTTGTGTCATACCACTTACCTTAATTGATATCATGTGCTTCCACATATCCTCCTTTGTTCTTGGCATCAATACTCAAAGCCTTCTTGAAGATTGTGAACATCTCATTCTTTCCTCCTTTCATACAGAGGATTCATTACCAGTGTATTCCCATGAGTCTATTAATATGCTTATATGTGATCCTTTGGATTATGATTTAGAATAATATTTGTAGTTTGATACACATATAATACCACCATTCATACCATCTACCATACCTCTGAATAATCCAAAGACTATACAAATCCCAAGCTCACTAGCTGATTCCTCATTGGTCTCTTATGCAGTGATATTTATCTTACCTGATTTGAAGTCTTTCCTAAATTTCAGTGGCTGGTTATCCATGACCTTAGTAATGTATGGAATGATATTAAACATGTTTGGATCTATTTTAAACACTTATGGTTCAGATCTTATGCCCATCCATCATTCAGATTTTTATAGCTATCAGTTTTCCCAGTTGCTCATAATTTTCCTAGTCTAGCCCTATATCCTCATGGAGCCATTGAAGCCTTTGTCCTTTCTGTTCCATATGATAATATTTATGATATATCAGAGTTTTATCAGCCTCATATTAGATCTATATAGGTGCTACATCAGATTGGAAGATTGACATGTGATCCACATCACAATTTTGCTGCTATTCAGGGAATTGGGTGTGAAATAAATTGCCTTATTTTTTGTACTTTTTGGGAAGGAGTATGCACGGATCTCTTTTCCATTTTAGATTATGTTTGTATATTAGAGTTTGACAGCAGAAAGAATCATTCAGATAATGCTCCTACTTCATCAATTGATTAGATACAAGGAGTCTCTCATCTTCCTTCTTGCAGGTTCTACACTCCAGCGCATGATCATGGAGTTAATGATTTCTTCAGCAAGTCCTTCATCCAGAAGTAGTTCAGTCAGCTCATTAAAGTGAAGATGAAGATATGTTGAAGACACATTTCAAATTATGTGCCGTGTCCTATCTTGAGGGAGGATTTCCCCATGTGGTTTTGCCTCTTTCCTCACTTTTCTGGACATAATAATTGTTAAAGGGTGACCATATCCTTTTTGCTGGGCCCTATATGCATCCATATTTTTTGTCATACCATCATAAAGTCAGACTTATAGGGGGGTGCTGGAATATATTAAACCCACTCACAACTTAGGATAAAATAATTAATCATTATTTGATTAATCATTCACCCACTAGCTTAATTAGTTGGCATCCACTTGCACCTTAAAGTCAATACATGGCATCTATATCCTAGGAATGATTTATTTCCAATTTTGGGTTGATATTGACCACCTTTTGACCATCCAAAATTAGTATACAATACTTTACAGCAGATTCTTCTTTTTCTGCTTTTCTATGGATAAGATAAAAGCTAGTCAACAAGGAAACTGGGAGCTTTTGTTTCCAACCCATCCTCCATTAGTTTTTCTCCATTTCTAGTATTAGCATGTTTTTTCCATCTCCTTGACAACTCACTCATGCTTTTTCCAATTCGTGAGGTCCTTGATAGATTTGGTAAGTGCTTTAGCCACCTATGGAGGTTTGCTGTCTTTTGGTAAGTCAACATTTTTGAGCTCTATGAGTTGTTTCCATACAATTCGATTTTCCTATGAGGGATGTACTATTTATGTACACTATTATTCATAATTATTCAATGGAAGGATACACACCAATATTCATCTCTTCATTCATGTGATTTAGTCTTTTTTCTTCTCTCTATTTTTCCTGTGTATGCTTTGTGAGAATTCTTAGTAGCAAGATCTATTTCCTGGGCTTCTTCTTAGCATAATTGCACATAGCATTGATCTATTATTTCTACATATACGAATAAATAAACTACTAGATGTTAACATATTAATGACTAAGCTAAATACGACTAAGATACAAGAAATTAGCTACTAATAGTCGTATATATGCGAACTTAGTCATTTTTGCAGTCACAAATTTATGATAGGGCACGGAGGAATCGAACCACCAACCTCCTACCTATAATTAGGCAGGCGCTCTACCATTGAGCTAGCACCCTTTAAGAATTTTTTATTGCTTGACAATGATGATATTCAAACAAATTTATGATAGATATCAATCTACAAACTACATAATTATTACTATTACAACTTACTAGTAACTAGTATTTATGATAAACAAATTCCTGAGAGTTATGCACAATTTTCCCTGTAACTAAAGCTAATAAAAATACTACAAATACTCTTACCAAAGAGATTTAGTGATGAGTACCTCTTCCTATTCTTCATCACTATCATTCTCATAGTCCAAAGAAGACTCATTCCTAAAAGGATTTCGAAGCCCAATGCCATCACTGCATCAAAAACAAAGAGTCAGAAACAAAACTTTCCCTCTTGTCTACTGCATTATTAAGAATCCATGAGATTCAAGGTGTTTCAGATGTTCCTCATCATGGGATATCAAAATTAAAACACAACCTGTTTCTTTGATAATTAATAAACTTAAAATTATGCAAAGTATATTCACCTTTTCTTTGAGAAGGTTCCATAATAAGCAGGTCTATGGTTGTGATCAAACTGCAAAAGGTTTCTTCTCTTATTATGAAGCCTATTTTATTGTGAAGCCTATTTTAGATTTAAATCAAGTGATAAACATTCTAAGAGCCAGACAAATTCAGAAACTTATTACTAATGGAGACTCGACGATTATCATTTGTAAAATTAGAGAATTGACTCCCTATGCACCGTAATGTCTTGCAAAAATGATCTCTAGACCTAGAATTCAAAGAATTACAAGTATTTTGACTTGGGGAATTGCAATTATTGCAAGTATTTAGCATTTAATCATATACTATTTCAAAGGTACCATTTTTTATGGAGGAGTTATGCTTTCTGAATCATTATTCCTTGGCTATAAGGGCACCTAATAGTGGATTCAATAATTAAAGAGTCGTGTTGCAAATATAAAGAGAAATACCCTGCTCCTACAACATTGTGTCTTTAGAGAAACCTTTAAAGGGTTGTATATTTGGCTTCTAGGTGATGATAACAATTATTTTAAAGGCAAGACAACTGGTTAAGCATGAATTAGACTTGAAAAACTTGCAAACTATTAGGTATATAAAATATATATATCAGCTCTGTGTTGAGATGTATAGGATCTGAAACAACTTCCATAATGATTGGACAACAGTTCACAGAGAGAAATAACCATTGATAAGAACTGAACTTTCCTTAGAATGTATGGTCACCTAAAATAAGACTACACTAAAATTTAGATTCTAGTAAGCTTTTGAGATTGACTAAACCTATCGCAAAGGTTGGAGAGACTGGTATTCTACACTGTTCTTATAATGCATAGTTGCATAAAGGCATATTCTTATCAAGATTTGTGACTTTCAAAATGAAGGAATTTACTTGACCATGAAATGCACATTTATGATGAAGCAAAGGATAGAGAAAATCATGATGAGGTTCATATTACCCATTTGAACTGCCTACAAGAAACTATTTCTTCGTAAGGGTAATAAATCATGTCTCCATCCTGCTTGAGTGGAATGTGAAAGTGCCCTGCCCTGATTATCTGATTATGAATTAGTTTTAAGTTCCAATTCCCTTCAAGCCCTATGGAATGTTTACGCCTTCCACTCTGACTCCCCACGTGGGATGTGTTGCTTCTTCAATGGAATATAAGAGCCTCACTAAGACCTGAGTCTCGTATTTTGGTGTTAAGTTATATTTACAAGTACAAAGTTCAAGGTTCATGAAGAATTGTTCAAAACCTACCATTAGTACAGCATTATAACATAGGGTATGTTTCTGTGGGAGGATAGAGGCAAGGAAGAGCAAATGGTAAGAGTAAGAGAGGGTCTGACCTAGCTAATTTAAAGAGAAAAAATATAAATCACACGAATAAAAAGCATCACTTGAAAATAATTTGTTTGTTGGAAGTTCGTTCTATGTATCATGTAATTCCAATTCCCCAGGTTGTGAAGAGGCAGCAGTGCAAACATTGCAGGTTTTGCCTCTTGCCAACCTACAAGCTGAAAAGTCGTGTGATCAAGCCATCTACTATCATAATAGTGGATCACAAATTGTGAAATCACTTGGCACTGATTTTGTTACCCTCCAAAATGTCGAGGATCTTAATGTTTCATTATTGACAGAATCAGAGAAATTTCAATTTGACAAATCTGTCATTGCCAGCTTGAATGAAAGTGGTGCCGTGAACAACTTAGATATTGAAAATAACTCTACTTCATTAAAATCCTTACCTTCCCACAAAGTGAGCAGTCAGAAGCATGAAAATTTTATCACTGGATAGCTAATGCCAGAGGATAGTAAAACTATGTTGGAACTTGGAAATGAATTTTTGTTCTGCAATGTCTTTAGTTTCACTATCAAGTCTGAAAGTATAAAGAGGGAAAGCATTGCTCGTTATTATTTTAGTGGGAACTCAACAAATCACCGCAGGTTAGAAGCCATCTTTTATACAACAGTCTAATGAATTGACATTGAATGTGTAGGAAAGTATGTTTACTGCTTGTAGACAAGCTGTGCAGATAACCAAAATGAGCATGGCAGTAGAGAATGGAGATACTGACAAGAATGGTCTAATGGCAGAGGAATGTGAAAAGAATGAGAAAGTGGCTCAGCTTACACCAGAAGCCACCTATCATCAGAAACTTAATAATTTAACATTTCCTATTGAAAAAATTATGACTGATGGTTATCAGCAAGTAATGCAAACTGCTCAGTTTAGCATGAAGATGGTGAATGGTTGTGCCAAGAAAATTGAACACTCAAAACCTAGAATTTCAAAACAGTGGTGAAGCAGTCGTCATTAGCATGGATATGAATAGTGATCATACTAGGTAGACTGGCCTTATGAACCAGGAATCCGAAGGGAGTGATAGAGCACTAGGGCCTGGTGCCGAAATAGAGGACGATCTTACTCAACAGACTGGTCATATGAATCCAAACTTTGCAAAGAATGTTGAAGTAACCAAAACTAGCATAGAAATACAAAATAGTCTTACTAAATACAATCTTATGAACTTGAAATCTGAACATAGTTTTAAAACAGCTAGAACCAACATGAAAATAGAGAATGATAATGATGAGAAAGCTTGTCTTATCAACCAGGAATCTAAAATCAGTGTTAATGGAGGCTGCACAACATTTGAAGCAACAGCACAAGATGGAGGGCAACCAAAGCCTTGTAATGAGCAATGCATCATGACTTCAGATTCAGGTAGTTGTAAAATTGGTTCTCACAGTCATTTGAAGCTGCATAATTAACATGCAATAGAGTTCTCAGTTCAGGTTTGATATGCTCATCTTTGGGTCATATATATGTTTCTGTTATGTTCCAACCTATCTAAAAAAAATTTGTTAACATGGTATTTTTACTCTTTTTAAATAAAGGACGGGCTTTAAAAGTTTAACTCTTTGTTTAATGACTTGGAAAGTACGAAGCAAGATAATTTAATTTCTTTGGGTATATTTAGATTCTGAAGTTCAGAGTGAAATAACAGATATTGACAAAAATATTTCCAAAGGAACAGTTACTCCTATATATTGATAATGGCATGGAGCTAAACGTTAAAAATTAAAATAGTTTACTGAACACTTAATATACTACAGCTGGTGCAGAGTAACCGTAGCATTTATTAGGTTGTTTTATTGTAGGGGATCCTAGCACCCAAGGTGGAGAAAAACTTGGTTATCTTGAAAACCATGAAAAGGGTGTCAAGGAAGCAACAATAGTAGGGTTATATGTGCCATGCATGACAGGAAAAGTTTTTAACAAGGATGAAAAAGAGACTGAGAAAGATGAGTTCAAGTTCAACACTTCAGAGATTGGCCTCAACTCTGTTTCATCTACAATTGAAGAGTGTGTGCTCTCATAGGGTTGTGTGTTCCCAGGTGATAGTGAAGAGTCTGCCAACGAGTGTGATATTTCTTTGGTGCAGTATTCATGTCAATCTAAGGATGGTCAAGTTGGGGTAGAAAGAATTGAAACAAAACTTCAACCTTTAGGATGCTTAAGATGCAAGGATGCAGAGGTTGAATCCAAATAATTTGAAGCTAGAATACAACAATGTCACAGTATGTCCCAAAGTCATGGTATATCTACAGTTAGATTTAATTCAGGAAAGATTTTCTCTGAAGGGAGCAGGAAATCTCCTGCTATTTTGCCTAATTCTAAACATGGGAAACCTTTGAATGCTAGGCAACCTAATGAAATATATTAGGTGCAATTGTAAAATTTGTATCCACTATCAAGCTCACATTAATTATGTGGATATGGTGTTATCATTCCATGGTTATCTTTGAAGTGGATGCATTGTTTCATTGAATTATAAACTTGGATTTCCTTTCCATTCATCTTAATTGTTTTCAGTCTTGTTCTATGCAGAACCATGCCTTGAAAGACTTAACTGAATGTAGACAAGGTTAACTTGAAGATCCTATTTGGACCAAGACCTTCCAAAATGAGGTAACAGCTTTTTTGCACTTATTCCTCTTGTGCCATTAGATTTCTTGTCCCTAGTTGTTCTACTGTTTCAACATATTGGAAATTAGAATTCCATTATGCTTCATACTTAGAAGAATCGGTTGAAATTATGGCCTAGAAAAATTACACAAACTATATTTATGTTTGCATAAAGCAACAACTTAAATTAGAATTCCATTATGCTTCATACTCGGAAGGATAGGTTGTTTTGGTGAGGGTTTAGCCCAAAGGGCCGAGAATGTACATTTTGCAAGCATGTGAAGCAATTGATGATGTGAGGATGCCCTTTAAACTTGATCGAAGGTATGAGTGCTGCAATGTCAAAATGGGAATGGGAAGAAGTCAGTATCAGGCCATTTCCTAACCATACATCTGCATTCTATCCTTAAAAAAACCTTCTAAGATATACTAACTTGATCCAGAGATTAGTCCTTTAGGTGCTCTGACACACAAGTCTCCCATCAGCAGCTTTGACTTGCAGCTGATTCCCATATTTTCCTGGAAGGTCTTGGTTCAAGGGATGGATTATTTGAAATATGATAACTGCTTTAATGGTGGCATAAATCCTCAGCAGAGGTACAATCTATTTGTACTATGTTTGATCAACAAGCTTTGTATACATGGGTCTAGACTTTATAGTATTGAATTTTGGCTAGTGGAGCCCTGTGTAGAAAAATAAAAGTCTTCTCGACGTTTCGGGCCAAGTAGCGCAGCCCATCTTCAGGAGGAGATACTGGGAATCAGCTGATTCCCAGAAGCAGTTGTATTTGAAATCTTTCCACCTGTAGATGAAATCTTGTTGTTCGGATTAGAGGAACCAGAGATATTGCAGGCCACATCGTTTCTCAGAACCCTTAGACCAACATTATCGGGTTTCGTAGGGTGTCTGGGAATAGAGGATTTTGCAGGACCCTTTTGAATTTTAGAGTCTCTTGTGCCGCTAGGAGTCCCTCTAGCCCTGGCTTTTGAAGATGTTGATTGGCTAATAGATCCGTTTAAGACAAAGTAATCATTTTTTTACAATTTCATACATAAATTTTCAAAAGCAAACTGCCCAGTAAAATTGGAATAAATACCCAAAAAAACCCTAAAACCTTTGCATTCTCTGAATACAAATGCCAAAACCAAGAAAACCCATTTGGACAGAAATTGGAAAATGCTTTCACCTGGCTATGGGGAATTCCATGCTTAGATTGGGTGAATGCCTGATTTTTCAAATTGGAAAGAGGAATGCATTTCCTAGATTGCTAAATAGGTGGAACAACGCGGCTCCGCGGTCCACCATCTAGAGAGACTCTCTTCGGATTCACATTATCCCTCCATGGATTATCTGCCCTTGTCCTCGATCCATCGGCTGGTGCAACTGACGCCGTTTCACGTAATTTTAATCTTCGACTTTGCTCTGCCATTTTTCTGTCAAAAAATAAAATTATGCAAGGTGCTTGGGCTTGCCTGAAACAATCAACTCCCAGCAGCAAATGCAAAGGTGAAACAGAAAATTAAGCAATTAAATCGATATATAGGCAAAATTGATGTAAACTACTGGTATCAGTCAGAGAGAGACATCATGAGAAAGGACAGTTTCTCCTAGTGATAATAAGGAGAGGCAGGTGGGGCAGGAGCTACCCGATGGTTTCATTTACTCTCTGTCTCCTATTCCTTTCTGACACGTCCATGACACCAATCATTAACACCCTTCCAAAATATAGCCAAAGGTCATAAAATCCATGAGTCCAGCTAGTAAAGGTCGAATAGGTCCTTCCAAAAGTAAGCCTAGAGTGATAAGGGCCCAAGTCCATCATCATTGGAGGTCACAGGGGGTATAGGTAGTGAAGGTATAGGTTTGCGTTACTAAAAAGAGGAACCTAAGAGCTACATATGGTTCCGTATATATGGGTACCCACCTTTTTTTCCTTGCAGATCTATCAGTTGAGTTTCCCAAGTTGTTTATCAAATTCCAGAGTATCTAGATCCAAAGCTAGCATTTTACCGAGTTTACCAAATGAAACCAGAGATAAAATTGATCATGGCACCAAGGTTTGTAAGAATCGCCCTCAATAAAAATATTCTAACGAATATTTCCTTTCATAAGAAGGCATCAACTCCTGTATCAACTCTGGGATCGACTACATGGAGTAGCATAATGAGAATCGGCATCGAATATTTACACATACTTGGATTTATTAACAGCATCGCCACCTGATCACATCGACTTATACATGAAGTACAAACATCGAGTGTATCAACTCTTGGGATCGACAAACACTTGTGATCACTGTTGAAAAATGGATGTAGGTTTCCGGATATAACAAAAATCATAAATGACACCCTCTAACATTATGCAATATACACCCACCATATCCATATTACTTGCAATTAAAATTTGGGTTTAGAAACCACTTTCATTAAAGTTCAACCTCAAGAAAAATTAAGAAAAAATTAACAGCGACTTATAGAAATAGCTAAACATAAAAAAAATGCATCATTAATTTTTTACCAAAATTAAAACATCACTTCCTCTCACATTTGGCAAATTAGTATGCATTTAGGAGGTACTCACACCTCTCACGCCTAGCAAATTAGTACTAGCTCTTTCTTTGATAATTGGGTTATGCTCCAAAGCACTACAGACCTCTCTTCTCCCAAAGTTGTAGTGTTGCTTACCAAGGTTACTCTAGATCTTTTACTAAGGATAAATGATGTAGGGGAATCACTCTTAAATTGCAATGAATCCATTCAAAAATTAAGATTCTAAATTTTACAAAAGGGAGTGGGTTTCCCTTAATTGAATCTCCATATGTTTAGGTTAGTGGTAATCAATTTAGTGAACTAGTTCTGGAAAGAATCGAGTTAGTTTTGTTGTCAATGGAAGAGTTAAGTTAGAAATAGGATAGAATGCAGTTGAATTCATTTAGGATATCTTGTGAAGCTGTCAGATTGTTAGCACAAATTTAGGAATTAACTTTCTAATTCTATATTTAGTTTCCTTCTCCTTTTGTATATATTATGAATTAGTTTGTTAAAAGGTTGGATTCTCTGAGTAATGGAAAGCTTATTTCTGTATGAGATTGTTGTAATCCCCAAAGTTAATCAATGAGTCTTACAATTCCTGGGGGCTGCTCATGAATCTTACAAATATAAAAATATTAAGCAGATTATGCAGTTTTAGTATTTTGGAAAGCATTATACTTTACTACAAAAAAATAGGTGCAACAGCAAGTAAAGACTTGCGCAACTCCTCTTGTAAGTGTTTCTGGAAGGGGTCCCGTAGGGAAAGTAAAGAGTCTAGGTCCCTCCCTTGAACCTTGAAGTGAGGAAATTCTTAGATATTATAACCTTTAGTCTAAAATCATGTACACAACATTTTTGGTCTACCAACCCTTGGAATTGCTAGTTCCTGAGTTTTATCTGTAAAGATAGCAATATTATTATGAACCTGGGCAGGTCTGACCTATTTTCGGGGCTGCAACTTGTGAAAATCACGGGATATCCAACAATAGATTTGATCCTTATGGCCTATTCTAGTGCATCTACAGGTGTAGCAATCATCTGTTACTGTAAGGGAATTATGATCTAGCCATTTCATCTCCACCACATCCACAACAAAGAAAAAAAACATGATTAAAAGAAAAACACAATAGATAATCAAGAAAAAAACAGAACAAACCTGAAGGTCTAAACATTGATGCCATTCTGAAGGCAGTGGAGACCCAACGTGAATCTCAATACCAATATTTGACCATTTCAATTTCTGTCCACCGACACCAATCTCATCACCATGTTTAGAATTGCCTGAATTCCAACTCCATTTACTCTTCTTAGATGTGTCTTCAAGCATCTTCTTAGATTCAAACAAATTACTTGTAAATATAGTCCTCTTAGCCTAAGTATTCAACATAGTAGGGTAGGTTTGTGATTCATATAATGGGGCAAGGGTTTCATTTTCAGTGACCACGACCCCGGCCTCAGCCTGTTCTTGCCTTGCTTTGTAAATTATCTGATCCATTCTCAGGATCAGCTCTGCTTGTCTGCACTGATGTCATTTCCCTCAATAAACCAAAAACTAAATGAAGCTTCACTTCATTGCATAAAAACCCCCAGTCTACAATAGGGCATCCACCATTATCTCAGGTATATCTTTCTGGTCTGCGGAAGCATTAGGCACTCTATAGCAGTTTACTAGGGGATCATGTGCCATACATAGCAATGTGGATTCCAGTTGGTCATGTAGGAAAAGAACCCCTCCCTTTTCTATATAATTTAGGGATGGGCACATCATATCGTATCCTTCTTTCCAATACGTAGGTGCAACATATCCATAGCGAGATGGTGTCTAAAGAAATAAAGCAAGGATGTCCGAAGACAAGGCATATAGGTGGAATTAGATGTACTCACAGAGTTTAACATTGATGGGAGATGTTACTCGTAGCAGCAGGTGTGGATGCAATCCATGTCCAATAAAAAGTGTACCTAATACTTCTTTATTTTGTTTGCTTTTGGATTAAGCCTAGTAACCAAACCCAAGGTCACCATGACTACATGTAAATCATATGTTATAACACTATATTTAAACCATATGGTATAATATGGTATAATGTGGAGCCTAAAGAATAAGTGCCAATGTTTAAAACATATCACAAAGGCATATGTTTATATCCTTTAAAACCATACCAATATAATGTAAATCATATGTTATAACACTATATTTAAACCATATGGTATAATATGGTATAATGTGGAGCCTAAAACATATGCGCCAATGTTTAAAACATATCACAAAGACATATGTTTGTATCCATTAAAACCATACCAATATAATGTGGATTGTTATATTATTATATGCCACATCATAAATCTTAACCATATCTTTATCCAAGGTCATGCCACGAAGAGATTGTATGCAAGCAGTAATGTCAAACTTTATGTGTTATAACCATATAACATAAAAAATGCCATCGTTTGAACTATGGAATTATAACGTGGTAAGGTTTAAATATAGGTTATGTTGGTATAGACATAATTGTGTTTGGTTAGTTTTATTTATATTACTAAAAATGATTTTAAGTATTTTTTTAGTAATATTAATAATATATAGAAATATTAAACAATGTTAATTTTAACTTTTGATTATTTTTATTTTTTATTTTTGAAGGTATTTGGTTTTATAAAGAAAAATTGACTAGTCAACAAAAAAAAAATTAAATCTTCAAAGATAACAAGAAAAATGGAAACAAATTTATACATAAAAATATATAGTATATATTTGTCAAAATAGGTTGTTTTAAATTGCGTTTTTTCCAAGGTGTAAATGAAAAAATTATGGAATCTCTATTTATTGAAATATAAATTATATATTTTGTTATAATTTATTGAAATTTAGATTATATATTTTGTTAAAATATAGCTTTTTAAATTGTTTTTCTAAATATAGAAAGAAACATGGTGGAATCTTTCTATATTAATGTTTTTTTTCATTGTAAAAAAATATGTAATTTGTTATTCATAACAATCAAAATTACATCATAGTTGTTCATGTAAAATCCCCTTCAAAGTAAGATAGAAGACAATATTGAATCCCTAGGGAAAACATTACAATATCCAAAAATAAACGAGAGGGATTCTACCCATCAACTTATAGAAAGTAAAAATGCGGAAAAGACAAAACAATTGTGAGACAAAAAATAGCAGGGCTCCGAAGAGTTGTCATGTAGATACAACCTAAAACAGTCCAAGGCAAAACCAGAATGGAGAAACTAGAAGCAGGTAAAGCGACCTTCAGTAATCATGATTATGTTAATTGAGTACATACATAAGTGAAGAATACCAAGGCAGTATCCTTTCGCAATATTTGATAGGTTGTCTGCGTCAGAATTGAACTCCCTGTATAGGTGCCTGAAGGATAAAGAAAGAAAACAATTATTTAGGAGCCCAATCCTTTTCAACCAACAATCATAACTCAGTGACTGCAAATTGGTGAGACCTCTGGCCCAATCAATTATGACCTTTGATTCACCAAAAATAGAAATCTAGAGAATTTTTTTTTTTGCAAACCATAAAAGCCCCCATAAGGCTAAAAGTTTAGAAAAAGTATTAGTGCCACTCCCAACACCCATCCTTAGCTTGAAACTACGAGAGTCATATATACGGAGGATCATGCTAGTACCACAATTTCCATCCTGCTCGGCCCCATCAAAGAATCCATATATGGTATTGGATTCCAACACCGGGATTATTCAAATCTTTTAAACTTTTGGGGCACAATCTCTGTTCCATTACAGAAAACTTGCCACAATCTAAGAAATAAGTAAATCTCCTTGCAAAGTTTAATCACTTCTTCTAATGTATGTTTCAGTTTTCCTTTGGAGTGTGTGAGGAATGTCGATGTGCAAAAACCAGTGACCTTTGCAAATAGTGGCATTGCATGAGGCTGATCATGCTTTTTCCAGGTTGAAAGCTCAAAATGCATATGGTTATGAGCGCATAGGCTGGAGATGGTGATAATTGAAAATATAAAGTGGAAGCAGTAACTTCAGCAGCATTGAGACTTGTAAAAAACCATAACAACTGGTTATTGATTGGAGTGATGAACACAATCGGACTGGCAAGAACCATACCTTTGAAGCACTCTGACTGGTCACTGGGAGATCCTGAACCGGCTTATTGTCTGCAAAAATAGGGTATCGAGTGAAAAAATAGGGGAGCAGGGGTCGAATGATACCTTCTGCCCAGAAATACGAAGTTGACGTGTTTTTTTGGCCATGCATTGGATGCATTTTGTAAGTCTACATGGAGGAGGCACATTCGAATGGTCGGTTCTCGAGGGGATGTAGGTCTATGATGCTTCTATCTAGGTAACGATATATATGGTACTGGTTCTAGTACCTAATTTGTAATTGACGTAGGAATATAATTTTCCTTTGGAATGCACTTAACCGGTTTGCTTCAATGGTGCAACAGGGATAAAGATGGTCAAGAAAAAATTCATGCAATTGCTTTGTTGGATCTTTGAAGATCGAGGTGCATGGAACTAATATTACTAATAGAAGGTAGACAACTTACAAAAATTACACTTCATTGCCAAATTTGCAATTTTCCATGACACAATTAAAAATGACTAACATAAATGACTAATTCATATTCTTCTAGCTAGTCATTTTTTATGCCGTGACTAAATTAGTCATTTATTTTAGTCATTTTTAACTCTGTCACTTATTATCTAGTCATATTTGTTAACTGGTGACTAAATTAGTCATTAATTTTAGTCATTTATAGTTGGGTTAGTCAAAATTGCTCATATTTAGTAGTAAATCACTTGGAAAACCTGTGGTGACTAGAATTTTTAGTCACCTAGTTGCTAATTCCTCATTTTGTATTAGTGATTGTTTGGATCATCCTATACAAATCTCAATAAACTAGTTTGATCTTGAGTAATAGTAGGTATATCATCAATATCTTCAAGTTTTCAATAAATTTAAGCATTATTTAATGGTAGCCAACAATTAGATAAAACATTATAACCATTTCAAATAAATATAATCAAATACTTAACAAAACTATATATATATATAGATAGATAGATATATAATGGAACATATTCTTGAGTACATACTATTATACACTAATTTAAAATATAGCACATTTTTGACACATAGATTTAAAAACAAGCCACACTCATTTATTACTCTTTGGTTTTCTTCCCTTAGAAACATCCTTAGAGAAACCTTGTTCTTCTCTTCTCTTTCGTGCAAGAGTGTGTTTTACGAAAGGGTAATTAATCAATAACTTGTCCCCAGTAGTAAGGACTTGGAAATAATGGAGCCCTAGTTAGTTACCTAGATAAACTCAACTTTATTAATGTAGATCCTATTTTCAAATATGGTTGTTGTAACCTCTTATTTGTCTTCAGTTAGTAAATACAGGTTGAGAGCGTAGTCTCCTCACTATGTTTTTTCCAAATTTTTGTGTGCTCTGTTTTTCTGCATTCTTTGTTTTCCTAATTTCAAGTTGGTATTAGAGCGAAGGGCATGGTTGTTGCATGTAGAAGTGTGAGGTAAATTGAGAGTTTCAATTTGAATTCATTGTGGCAAGTTCCGAATAGAACGAGACTACGAGAGCGTGAGGTCTGAGCCTTGTTTTTAAGCCAACAGTTGCACCCGCCCACTGATCTGAAAGACAGTGAACATTTTTCAGAATCTTTTACATTGAGAAATCACACAAAGAAAGCGTTGCTGTTTGGAGATCGTTGCGTGAAGAATAGTGCCCAGATCTTGTATTCAGCCCTAGAACAGATTGTTGTCAGTTGCAATCTAAAGTCTGCTGCCAAGGAGAGCAAGAAGAGAAACCATGACTACTATTAGAGGAATCTCTGCCTGCCGCTGTGAAGTAAGCTTGAGGAGAGATCCGTTTGCTGAGAAGGCCTTGTGTGGAGATCGTTTCCTGGAAAGTGATATGCCTAAAGTTTTCATCAAGATTGCACACCTCCAACAATTGCAGAGATGTCGAATCTGCTAGAAGAGACCTACCTCAATGAATCCAATAAACTAGATGGCTTGAATTTCATCAATTGGAAATTCAAAATGCAGACCTTGATGGAAGGTTATGGTATATGGATGATTGTGAAGGGAGATGAAGTGAAACCCGATGTGGCTGCAGGTGCAACAGCAGCACAGATCCAAGATTGGGATAAGCGTGACAACAAGGCCAAGGTATTGATGCATATGTCTGTTAAATATAGCATAATTCCATATATTAGAGAAGCTAAAAATTCTGCTGAAACATGGACAGTGCTTAAATATTTGTATGAAACTAGCAATACAAATCGTATTTTTTTCCTGAAAACCCAATTACTAGGCATTAAAATGGATGGAAATGAATTTGTTAGTTCATTCTTGGGTCGCATTAAAGAGGTGAAAGACAAGATAGGAAATATAGGGGAAAAATTTTCTAGCACTGATCTTGTCACAATTACCTTAAATGGTATGCTAGAAGACTATCAAATGTTTATAACAGGTCTAGAAGCAAGGAAGAAACCTCCTACTTTTGAAGAATTGACAAGTATTTTTCTGCAAGAGGAAGAGAGGTGCGCGAATTTGAAGCCTCAGAATTCATACTTGGCAGTGTGGTCAAATAACAGATTCTTAGGAGGGGGTTCATCGCAGAGAAGGCAATATCCAAGGTCAAATCAAGGTATGCCATCTAATAGAAATGAATCAAAGAGTTGTTTTTATTTTGGTCGACCTGGACATATTATTAGAGATTGCCAGAAGAAGAAGAGTGATGAGGCTAGGAATAAACCTAGAAAACTTACAGGTCATTTTTCAAAAGATTCTTCGAAACATTATCTCAGTTTGTTTATTGCTAGTTGTTACAGAGAGCAATTCCTATGGCTTGGGGTACCACAATAGACAACTTGACTCTAGAAATCAATCCTTTCCAATATGCAATAGAAATCAAATATCTGACACTAAAGGATCAGACCTCATACCTTATTCTGGACGGTTGAAGTAGATCCCCATTTATCTTTCCACCTTCATCTTGAATTGATTGATCACTTACTCAACAACAAATAAACAAGACAAGCATACTATATATATGGGTGTTAGATTTATTCTAGCATATATAATCAACAATGTATAAGCATTTGAAATCATCCATGGATAAAATATTCATTCAAACATACATTATTGGATAGGAAAAGATATTTCTATTAATATAAAATCACATATTACAATGGATACAACCTCTATTGGCACGTTTGCGAATCGGAGAAATTAAATCCCCCACTTGGGCCTCCACCACCTCAATCCTCCATCTCTTGATAGAAAGCTCACAAGCAAAAGGCAAGCTTGGGAAGAACACAAAAGTGCTCCAAGGGACAAAGGGATGCAGACTCAAGCACAAGTTCCAGCAACAATGGACTATAGTTTCTTTGCTCTCAATTCTCTCTTATGCCTTCAATGTACCAAAGAGTTCCTTATATAGATTTTAAAAGGGGTAATGAAAGGTCGAATCTAAGCAATCTCAAGGCATATGGAAGGCCAGGAGTCAAGTGAGTCGGATCCATGTCAAGGAAAACTCCAAAAGGATTTGGATTTTGCACACATCCTGATGTATGCGGTTTTAGGGATCAAACCCGCATATATACGCGATTAGGGGTTTAAAAGTCACGTGTATCGATTTTCATATGTTTATAGGGATGGTCTAGGGAACATCAAAGGACAAAAAATGGTCCAAGGGGTCCAAGGGATCTAAGGAGTCTGCAAAGGGACAGGGGAATGCCATACAAGTGTGATTCACTTAGTGTGGTAAAATCAGCTATAACAGATGCCCCCTAATGTGTGAGGTCAAAGGGGTCATACGATGGCCGAAATACATTATAAGTCCATCCCAGAAGTGGAGTGATGAAGGATCCCAAATGGAATACCAGCCACCCAATCAGCATAGTACAATGATACAACTCTGCACATAACTGCAAATACATATAGCAGTCCCAGATACATAAGAGTACAATGGCCATGAATAGGAATGATACAAAATATCACATAAGTGGTCATCGCCACGTACAATATACATAGATTAGAATCTCCATGATGAAGATATACAAAGAATCATGATCTCCATAATGGTTGAAGATATACAATGGATCAAGATCTCCATAATAGCTGGAAATGTCTGACATAGCTGAAATCAAGTCACGAGAGCTGAAATCTCATGAACATTGGCACGATCAAGGAGGTAGCATATAAGAGATGCCACCAATCTGGAAGGTCTTCTACATAAACCGCCACGAGTACATGTCCTACTATGTGAATGGAGGTGTCGAGGTCGAACATAGTAGTCCATCATCTGATTACTGGTCATTGATGTATACCATTAACAGACGCGAGATCACCCACCGATAATGAAAATGGGAATCAAGGTACTAGAGTGCAAACTAAAAAGTGTGAATAAATGTATTGAGGTCGAACACTTGATAGGATCCATCGATTAGGGGACATTGATGTATTCCCAAAAACTATCGATGGCGAGAGAACCTGCCATTGATGACTGCAAGTCTTAAGGCACTCAAAAATGACTCTAGATTCCAATCCTAGAATAAATGATCTAGAGTCAATGGGATGAAATAAGCTGGAAGGAGGACATTAAGGCATCCCCCATCATCCAACACGATGTACTCAGCAAAGTTGTATAATGTGGAAGGACTCGATCATAAGGTGCACGAACCAGTAACTGTACCGAGAATGGCCGACATGCAAAGTCAAGATAACTGAGGAATGGCCGACTCAGGTTTCAAATTCCTTTGAACAAGAGCATAATGATGAATGGTGACTGAATAAAGGTAGCACAGACTCGATATACAAAACTGGGACATCTCTGCGTCACAGGAGGCATCGACAGAGGCTCCATGGGGACTGGAATCTTAACCAGTCGGTGGAGATAAAATCAGATAAACGAGTACATCTCCTAAAGTCAAACTATAAACCCAGCCAATAGATGTGATATTTAGTGCTCTGTTCGAAGGTGACATGACTCGACAGCTGCCAAAAGATAACATCTTTCCTTGTCTAGATTTTTGGTTTTTTGATTTTTTTTTTGGACTTTTTCAAATATTTAAAAAGCTTGAAAAAGAATAAAATGGATTTATAGTTACAGACTAGGAGGAGACGAGTGTCATATGGTCAAACAAACTAGTTCCAAGCAGTGGAACATACCTATGCTTAATGAAAGGATACATGTGTAAGATAGCGACACTCGAGGGAAAATCCCCTCCCGGTAAAAATAGGGAATCAAGTTGCAAAGGATATATAAAATGGCTCTGCATGGCTAGACATGAGACAAGATCGAGCTATATGGCTGAAACTCAATGTCAGGTAAGCCGACGTAAGGCTCAATAAGGCAGGCAAAGCTCATGCTAATGCAATTACAACTTGACATAAGGGAGTCCTGAGGGAAATAGGCCAGCAAAAGATCAAGACGAGTATGAGGCTCTTGCAAAATGTCATGGTAATACTATACAACGGACTCCCACACCCTAAGGGACAAAATGTCAGCATGGGAACCAAATGCAAATAAGGCGCTAACTAGGGTACCCATGTAAGGTCAAGCTCTACCACTCCTATCATGCCACTCCTAAAACAGCAAGAAAGTTCCATGACATAATAGAGTGGGTTCATACCTAAGGCTATAACAAAACGATCA
Organism: Pseudotsuga menziesii; assembly: GCA_001517045.1. Taxonomy (NCBI): domain Eukaryota; kingdom Viridiplantae; phylum Streptophyta; class Pinopsida; order Pinales; family Pinaceae; genus Pseudotsuga; species Pseudotsuga menziesii. The sequence continues at coordinate 113,348 of LPNX011114447.1, forward strand.
TAAGGTCATGCAAAATGTAAACAGTGATGAAACCTAACCTATATGCCAGTTTAGACATGATACCTGAAATCGGCACGAACGGGTCAATCCAACGGCTGAAACGACACTCAAAAAGGTCTCCTACATCATAAATTAGTCCAAAAACGGTCCAAAAGGATTAGAAACGGTCCAAACTATAGGAAAGGGGGTACAAATTTGAAAAAATTTGAAAAATTTCTATAAATAGTAAAAAAATTCAAAACAATATAAAACATTTGAAATTTTTACCCATTTGAGCTCAGAACTTCAACAGCAAATTCCAGGAGATCCATCCGGCAGAATCCACTACCGTTTTTTCCAGGTACTTACCCATGCTCTACTCTTCCATTTTGATGCAAATTTTGTGAAATTCCATGGTGTATTTGATTTTCTAGGCCCTTCCAAGATAGGTTCCACGACCCACGCAGAAATCATGGGTTTTTCCATGTATAAGGTTGGATATACGTGGAAATTCCCTCACAGTCGCGTACATATGCGGCTGTTTGGCAAACAGTCGCGTATGCAGCCGCGCTCAAGGTTTTTAAGTATTCTAATGGACAAAACTCAAATTTTTTTGTGCAGGATGGTCCTAGAATGGAGAGAATGTGAACATGGTGATGTAGAAGAGGGATTAAAGGAAGATCTAATGGCTCAACAAGCATTACGTGCATGTGGGATATACAAATTTTGGTGTCTTGGTGGCTTAAGGGCCAAACTAGGACTATTGCAAATGTTAGTGGACTACTGGGATCCAGACTCAGAGTTGTTTCATATAGATAGGATGTCCCTCACCATAGAAGTGGAGGACATATACTTTATTACTGGACTTTCTCGAAGGGGGGAAGTGGTGAACCTATGCTCTCATGGGCCCGAAGGTGGCCTCTCTATAGATGAGTACATTGCGGTGTACTGCTATCTGGACACGGAGAAGGTGGGGAGTCATATCCTAACTAACTCCATACATGTGCTGGGCCTAAAGGCCATCCTACTGACACTGGGCAGGATAGCAGGCTTGGCTTCACTCCACCAGGCCTCACAACCTCTGATGTTCTATGCAATGGAGTGCATGAGACCCACGGTATACGATTGGAGCACTGCACTACTGGGCAACATGAAACACCAGCTCAGTGAGTGCAAGATGGGCAGAGTGTGAAACTTCGGTTTCAGTAGCATACTTAGCACATTTTTCTTTGAGCATGTTCCAGGATTGAGCCCTAGAGTTGATGTTCCTCTACACGGGGTTTGAGATTTGTCCCAACGATGTTGGGCAGATGTGATGCACAGACTGGGTGGAGGTAGGGTGTCCAACCCCTATCCAGCTGATTTCTTTCCGTGGTGGCGACAACAGATAGTTGCCTTCGATGACTACCCCTATGCGGGGATAGATTTCCAAGGAGACCCGGACATGCCACTACCACCAAGATCGACATACGGTGACATAGGTAATGAATCTCGACCCTATTTTTAAAATTTTTGAGTTATTTAATTTTTTTGTGTTTTCTGATTATGTGGAATCAAAAGACGTGTTTTTGGGTGAAAATACATAGTGACATCTACCCTGTTCATGTAGATGTGGGACCAAGGTAACCTAAAGGCTTCCATCGTCATAGATGAAGGGGAAGAGGAGACGATATCACATGTGTGGATGCGGAGCGGATGCTCCAAAGCATTCATACCAACTTCATGAGACTGACACACAGGGTACCCATGGCGCAAGTCAAGGACTTGCCTGAGGCCATGCAGCGCTAGGTGGTGGGTGTACCACGAGCATGCGTGCAGCTATTTCAACGGCTAGCTAGAGCCATAGTGACATTCCACGATCACAACCCCCTTCCTCCTCCACAGGCTTAGATACCTGGGAGTGATACATTTTGTATTACCGTGTATTATATTTTTCTAGCTCGAGAGCCCCATTTTTGTATTATGACACTATGTATTACCACATTTTGGATGTTTATAAAAACTTTTATGATGATCAGTTTATTTATTTACATGTGTAAAAATTTATGTTTGTGATGAGCTTATTGTGTATGAAACAAATGCCAATCTAACACATAGTTAGCATATGAGTCAGCAACTTGATTATTAATTCTTGGAATATGTATGTATGTTATATTGTCAAATTGTCATTCAAATAATCTCACACATAAGAATCTTCTTAATAATGTCGAATCTCGAACATGGTACAAACCATTAAGTTGTGACAATACTAACTCCGAATCAAGACGTACCTCAAGAGAGAGAACGCCATGAAAAATGGCATCCCGTAGAAGCTCAATAACAGCACTATATTCAGCAACATTGTTTGAAGATGGCCATAAACATACGCCTCCTGAAGACAATACCTGACCCATAGGAGTATAAATCACCCAAGCAGCAGAGGCTGAGTGTTGAGTGTGATGGCTCACACCATCCGCGAATCCTATGAAGGTGGAAGATTCCATTGACATCTGCCAAAAGAAACAGAAACTAATCACAAACCTGATCACCATAAGAAAAAGACCTACCTATGCAAAACTATAGAATAATATACAATAACCATCCTTGGCTAAAAATAATGCATAGTATTTTTTGAGATAGAGCCCATTTCTAGGCTCCGCCAAGGATGTCCCCTCATAATCCACTAACTCATAAGCGCCCTTCTCTAACACATGTTTGACGACGTAAGGACCATGCCACATGGGTTTAAACTTTTCTGCCCCCAAGGGTTCTTTCGGTTGATTCCACAAAAGGACCAAGTCTCCCTCACTAAACCTCCTTAGACGGACAGACTTATCGTACTGGACCTTTACGCGACACTTATTTACTTCTAGAGCTACCAAGGCATCTCGACACTACTCATCCAGTTGCTCAAGGTGGACCAAATGCTCCTCCAATGGGGAAGTGTTTGGTAAGAGCTCTATGGCTAGCTTCAAAGAAGGAATATCGCACTAAACCGGCAATACTGACTCCACTTCATGCACAAGTTGATATGGAGAAAAACCCATGGCAGTCTTAACAACGGTTCTATATGCCCACAAAGCAGGATATAACATAATGTGCCAATTATTCTTGCTTTGTGCGATGGTTCGTTGGAGAATGGATTTGAGCGATTTGTTCACTGCTTCTACATGTCCATTCGCTTGAGGGTAGTAAGAGGAGGAATGCTCTTGTTTATACCCAAACTTTGATGCCAACTCTTCCATCATACGATTTTGAAAGTACGAGCCATGGTCAGTGACAAGCTCTTTGGGAATCCTGAACCGAGTAATAATTTGGATGAATACAAAGTGCGCAGCTATCTCACCGTCAGATTTAACTCTAGGCATAGCCTCAGCCCATTTCGTGAAGTATTCAACAGCCACTATGACATGATGATTCCCCCCAGCTGAAGCTGGGTTGCAATCCATAAAATCAAGCCCCCACTTAGTGAAGGGAACGGCGGTGATGATGGGATGTAATGGGGTAGGTTTCGAGTGTATATTACGTGTAAACACCTAGCAAGGATGGCACCTCTTGACCGCATCTACACAATCTTTAAAGATCGACAGCCAGAAATAACTCGCTCTTAATATTTATTGGGCTATAGAAAGCCTAGATAAATGACCACCACACGCCCTCCCGTGGCAATCATTTAGCACTACCTCAGCCTCTTCATGAGTTAAACAACGACGTAAAATGGAATCTACCCCACGGTGGTACGAAGTGTTATCCACTATGAGGTAATTATTAGACACGTGACGTAATCGTCGTCATTCATCCCGTGAGAGGTGAGTAGGGACCTTCAATGTTTGTAAATATATAATGATATCCCCATACCATGGGTCTAAGGTTGAAATTAAGAAGATGTGCTCATCGATAAACGTATCTTCACAAACCAACTCCTCGGCCTTGCTTGGGAAATCCGATATAAGTTCTGCAAAAATTAACGATTTCTTTGATTTTGGTGAAACAAACTCGAGATCGAATTCTTGTAGGATGACAATCCATTTATTATATTTTTCCCCAATCATCGTGTTATCTCTAGGATTGTTTCACTTGTTTATTTTTAAATTTTTTATTATGGTTGGTTTTTTATTGTTTTAATTTTGCTTTGTTTTATATTTTATGTTTGATTGATCTTCATTAGGGCTTCTTTCATTACCTAAAAATCATTAAAAGCTTCATTCATAACCCATGAGCCCATGTATGTGCAAGAAAGTGTATGTTATATGGTGAATTCTTACAGCTGGCAGCATATCCTGAACTGGCAGCATTTTACTTACTCACAGTAGTATGGTGTATAATGAACCTAAGCTATCCTGAAAGCCCTGGTGTTCTTTCTCGTATAAGAAAAGCTTATACAAGCAGGAATTCTTTCACAAATTCAAAATATGACCTGTGATCCCAGCTTAGATGTTAAAGGTTGCATGAAAACAACATTGGAGCAATGTATGGCTGCAGAAATCTCATTGTAGCACCAGATTTAATCCAAGCTCTTTAACATCAGCTAGTTTGGAACTCATATACCAGACATGTTTGGGATTGCTCAAAAGCACTTTTCAGGAATTTTGTTTTGAAGATATTGAGCATCCATGAGATAGTTTATAGTTCTAGGACACTTGAAGACTTGTTTGGTTCTGGCATTTGGCTACATTTACTTCATGATCCATTTAGTTGGTGGAATATTCTAGGAATATTAATTTCTATAGTTGGGATGGGCTTGTATTCTTATTTTTGTGTAATTGACAGCCAAAGTAAAGCAAAGTGAGCCGCTTGCACAACTATCTCAGGTCAAGGATGGTGAAACAGAGCCTCTTATCATCCTTGAGAATGAAGCCAACTAGGTGAATGATAGTGTTGGTCCTAAGGGATCTATTTGGGCATCAAACAAGGATCTGCATGCTTAATTTAAAAGCTTCGCTACAAGGTGATATCAATTCCTGATGCTTCGTTCTGTGTTGAGTTGACTTGTTTGGTAGAAACTAATCCCGTTGGAGTTGCTAATGAGGGAAGCAAACTGGACTAATATTCATCAAGAGGTTGGAGATTTTAGTACAAAACGTTTCTAAATGTTTGTAATGGGGTTACTAGCTGGAATAAGAAAGTTTGCACTGAGCAAAGCTACATTTAAATGAAAGCTGGTATGCTCAGCCATTCCCAGTTTGTACCGAGTTGATCCAAAGTACTCCATTGGATTTAGTTGCAGACTGCTTACCCTATATGGTTGAATATGCACCACCGTGGCAGCTGTGTTATGAGATTTTTTGTAAGCATATTCGATCTTGCTGTGTCTATGGAGATCAATTTCATGTACTGTGAGATTAGCACAAGTAGGTTGGAAATTCTTATTACTCAGACAATTTTTTAGATAACAGGTTTACAGAATCTACACATTTGCATGGGCGATGCGGATGAATTTTCTGCAGCTTCGATCAGTGCCTAGCTTGTGTATACAAGAGAGACCTTGTGCAGTCTTGTGTATATGATGCATACAAATCCGAATGTGAATATCTTTGAGAAGTGTGAAAGGCAGAAACTAGAGGAATTAGTTTTGGGATTCACTTCGATTTCTGGTGTGGATCCAAGCTACCAACGATTTCCATGTTTAAAATCTCACCCTTCATAGTGTGAACATTTCTGCATTGAATTTGAGCCTTTTGTTGACTGTATGCCCTAAGCTTGAGTCCTTTTCGCTTATAAACCTGGAAATTGCCATGTCTAATGCTCAAGCAGTGAGGGAGTTGACTAGTCCAAGCTTGAAAAAGTGATATGTGGAAGAAATAAGCTTGGATAAATTTGTTCTTGAAGCAGATAATTTAGAAATCCTTTATTTGAAGGATTCAACAGTTGAATTTTTTGAGCTTATAAGTAAGGGGAGTCTGAAACACCTTAGGATGGATGATGTGAGTACAATTCATCTCGATATTGGAAATACCACTAATCTGTTAAGAGGTAGTGGATGTAAATGACTTCACAATCATGTGGCCAAAGTTCTACCAGATGGTTTCGAGAGCTACTAAGTTGATTGCTATTGAAGATGTGAAGAGAGCGGTGCATCATCTTTTAAAAAGTCTAGTGGCAAGACTACCGCCTCGAGTACATTCAGTTTATCACCGAGATGAAATTGGGAACATTTCTACCTCAATTTGACAGCGCTTCCAGTGATTCCAAATTTCAAGGAGTTGAGTTAGCAGTTTGATCTCATCGTCTCCAGACTATTAAGGATTTGGTCAATATCTTCCAGCAACATTTAAGCATATAGTGATACAGATGGCAGACACCTAAAAAACAAAGAATTATTTTATATTTGATGGCTGTTAAAGTTCAATGGTTTCCAGATTTCCAGGCATCGAATCAGCATTTCAGCAACTAACCTCACAGGTGGCAGACCTCATCAAAGAGGCATAGGACCAAATAGTTTTAGATTCCTTGTAACTAGTTGTAATTGAGTTAGCAATAGTGAGTTGATGTATTGGATATAAATTCTAGAATTGTAGAATGATAGTGGGGTCTTGAGGGTTCTTCCTTTCAGAAGGAAGTGATGGGACTGTGGGTTGGCAGTTTTGGGAGTAATACATGATCAATTGTAAGCACATATGTGTAGCATGAGCATTTTGCAGCTTCAGTAACAGGTTCTATTTCTGAATGAACACGATGATGATTTGCCCTTGTGTTATATAAATTGTCTTTCTGATAATTCTGTTATGTATATGGCCATTCATATTCCATTGCACTAATTCTTATCGTGAGAGACAGTTATCTTTTATTTTTATAAACATTGACAGTTTCACTTCATGATTTATGATCATAGTAGCCTGGATATTGAACTTTGTGATTGATTTAATGTTATACAGCATCTGTTGGATTCTCCTGCAACTCTGATTTCATACCAGCCTATCACTTCAATGCTTTTCTTATAAATACTTGTATTATACCAATGTGTGACATATCCCAGCTTAACTTATTGTAAACTGTGTGATGCGTTTCATAGCTTTTGATTTCATACCAGAATTGTATAATCTGTACAAATAGTCATACTAGTCTATTTCCTTATAGTGCTGTGAAGTTCCATTAGCCCTAGTTTGATACCAGCCTATGTTTTCAGTTTTATTTCATTTGATTTATACATTTTTGAACAAAGATTTCCTTAAGCTTGAATCTTGTAGTCTAGGTTCAACTTTAGGGATAACATCTTCTGGCGCCGTTGCCGGTGACGGAGGAGTGAAGATATCTTCCCCGGGAAAGAATGACAAAGATCAGATCCAGATCTTGATGGTGGATAGGAGCAGGGCATTATTTAGACTACAGATTTATTCACCGGGTGACTCCAGTTTTCAAGAATCCAGAGGCGATTTTACAAGATGTCAAAGCGTTTTGAAACCATGTTGGCATAGAGATTTGCTCTGTTCAATTTCTCAGATATTCCTGGCTTTCCAAATGTAGTACCTACCATTGATGAATGGGGAGATTTTCTTCCCCGGTTCCTAGAAAAGGAAGAGGACAATCTGGCAGATCATGTAATTAAATTTCATCAATACATGAATCAGCTGGGTATACATCATGAAGATGTATTGATGAAAATGTTTATGTATTCATTAGATGGTTATGCAAGAAAATGGTACAGAACTCTTCCTCCTTCCAGTATTTCCTCTTTGAAAGATTTTCATGATGCCTTTTACTCATATTGTGAGAGGATTTACCCAGATGAGTGCCTTTTTGAGGATTGCTGTAGGGTATATGCATTATATATGCAGAGTTTAGAAGCAGATTTTTCCACTAGTAAAGATGAAGCGGGTGGTTATTATATGAAGGAGGAAGAAGATCCATTATCTTCCTCTAATTCTGTTTTACAAGAAGAATTTTTTCAAAATTCTGATATTACAGTTGATGATAGCATCATAGAACAAAAATATTCATCTTTAGAAATTGATCAGAATGCTCCATTTTATGGTGAAGACATTGAAGTTCTAGATTTGGATCAGCATCAGCCGATTCACTCTAAAGATATCCCAATCTATGATGAGTATTCAGATGAAAAAGAGCAGATCCATACATCACCTTTTGTTGATTTGAAGGGCATCCAACAGGTGTATGACAACTATGAATCAAATTTTGGTGAGGAACAACATTGTGTAGAAATCAACCATTTTGAATCCATAGAAAACATTGAGCAGCCATATTTGCAATTCAATTTGTAGGTAACTGAAAGTGGCAGCTATTATGAGGAAAAGGATATACAAAGATATTTTGATCTTCAGCAAGAGGTATTTCCTTATAGTTTCATTGATCCATTTGTTGATTATATGGAGTCATTGAGCAACTCAAATGTCAGATTGTTTTTTGAAGGTTGTCTTTTCTCTTCTTTTGAAATAAATTTTGGTATTCCATGGGCTCCTTTATGCATTACTCTATCATCAATAGATTTTTGGATTATATTGGAAAAGGCGGAGTTTTGGGCAGATTATCTTTCCATTAAAAATTTCAAGGAATGGAGTGATATGAGCATTGATGAGGAAAAAGATAAAAAAAATTCTTCCATTTTGTCTTCTTCTCTAAAGTCAAGCTCATGTAATTCAAAATCTAAAGTCATATTTTTAAAAGAATTTGCTGCACATATTGAGAAAGAGATTGAAGCTTTAGAGGTCAAAATACAGGATTTGTCATTTCAAAGTCCTTTTCAGTTGTCTTTCGATATCAGGATTGAGAATAAGGACGAGTTGGATAATCCAAAACTGAGAAAATGGTATGACCCGGTAGCTGCCTACATCAAGGAATTTATCGATTCAAGGTTTCAGCATACATTTTATGATAAATCTGAAAATGAAAATTGCAGACAGATGATGATTGTTGTTCCTATTTTCATTTTGTTAATACACAGATCAAGATTTTCATTAAGTATTCAGATACTTGTATGGCTTCACTGGAAGCATGATTTTACCTGATTAAAAGAAAGTAGTTTTGATTAGTGTAGGAGATGTGAATAAATAAGTTTGATTTTTCAAGCATCTCCTTAAGTTTGTACAGTATGATCAGATTGTGAGAAGATTATTTCAGTTTGCAGAGTAGTTTAAAGATTCAGTAAGTGATTTGTTAAGTAGCAGAGATTTGTGATGAAGACTCCAGCCCAATGGAAACAAGGCACTGGTATTTCTTATTTTCAAAAGCAGTGAATGGCAGGACAGGGTGTAGTTATCAGAGATGGTTTCATTGGAAAGGCACAGGTCTACTTGTTCTTGGCAGCTCGCAGGGAGCATGCCATCCCCAGGCGGAGCCATATGTTATCTCTAGGATTGTTTCACCTGTTTATTTTTAAATTTTTTATTATGGTTGATTTTTTATTGTTTTAATTTTTCTTTGTTTTATATTTTATGTTTGATTCATCTTCATTAGGGCTTCTTTCATTACCTAAAAATCATTAAAAGCTTCATTCATAACCCATGAGCCCATGTATGTGCAAGAAAGTGTATGTTATATGGTGAATTCTTACAGCTGGCAACATATCCTGAACTGGCAGCATTTTACTTACTCACAGCAGTATGGTGTATAATGAACCTAAGCTATCCTGAAATCCCTGGTGTTATTTCTCGTATAAGAAAAGCTTATACAAGAAGGAATTCTTTCACAACTTCAAAATATGACCTGTGATCCCAGCTTAGATGTTAAAGGTTGCATGAAAACAACATTGGAGCAATGTATGGCTGCAGAAATCTCATTGTAGCACCAGATTTAATCCAAGCTCTTTAACATCAGCTAGTTTGGAACTCATATACCAGACATGTTTGGGATCGCTCAAAAGCACTTTTCAGGAATTTTGTTTTGAAGATATTGAGCATCCATGAGATAGTTTATAGTTCTAGGACACTTGAAGACTTGTTTGGTTCTGGCATTTGGCTACATTTACTTCATGATCCATTTAGTTGGTGGAATATTCTAGGAATATTAATTGTTATAGTTGGGATGGGCTTGTATTCTTATTTTTGTGTAATTGATAGCCAAAGTAAAGCAAAGTGATCTGCTTGCACAACTGTCTCAGGTCAAGGATGGTGAAACAGAGCCTCTTATCATCCTCGAGAATGAAGCCAACGAGGTGAATGATAGTGTTGGTCCTAAGGATCTATTTGGGCATCAAACAAGGATCTGCATGCTTAATTTAAAAGCTTCACTACAAGGTGATATCAATTCCTGATGCTCCGTTCTGTGTTGAGTTGACTTGTTTGGTAGAAACTAGTCCTATTGGAGTTGCTAATGAGGGAAGCAAACTGGACTAATATTCATCAAGAGGTTGGAGATTTTAGTACAAAACGTTTCTAAATGTTTGTAATGGGGTTACTAGCTGGAATAAGAAAGTTTGCACTGAGCAAAGATACATTTAAACAAAAGCTGGTATGCTTAGCCATTCCCAGTTTGTACCGAGTTGATCCAAAGTACTCCATTGGATTTAGTTGCAGACTGCTTACCCTATATGGCTGAATATGCACCACCATGGCAGCTGTGTTATGAGCTTTTTTGTAAGCATATTCGATCTTGCTGTGTCTATGGAGATCAATTTCATGTACCGTGAGCTTAGCACAAGCAGGTTGGAAATTCTTATTACTCAGACACTTATTTAGATAACAGGTTTACAGAATCTACACATTTGCATGGGCGATGCGGATGAATTTTCTGCAGCTTCGGTCAGTGCCTGGCTTGTGTATACAAGAGATACCTTGCGCAGTCTTGTGTATATGATGCATACAAATCTAAATGTGAATATCTTTGAGAAGTGTGAAAGGCAGAAACTAGATGAATTATTTTTGGGATTCACTTTGATTCTGGTGTGGATCCAAGCTACCAACGATTTCCATGTTTAAAATCTCACCCTTCATAGTGTGAACATTTTTGCATTGAATTTGAGCCTTTTGTTGACTGTATGCCCTAATCTTGAGTCCTTTTCGCTTATAAACCCAGAAATTGCCATGTCTGATGCTCAAGCAGTGAGGGAGTTGACTAGTCCAAGATTGAAAAAGCGATATGTGGAAGAAATAAGCTTGGATAAATTTGTTCTTGAAGCAGATAATTTAGAAAGCCTTTATTTGAAGGATTCAACAGTTGAATTTTTTGAGCTTATAAGTAAGGGGAGTCTGAAACACCTTAGGATGAATGATGTGAGTATAATTCATCTCGATATTGGAAAGACCACTAATCTATTAAGAGGTAGTGGATGTAAATGACTTCACAATCATGTGGCCAAAGTTCTACCAGATGGTTTCGAGAGCTACTAAGCTGATTGCTATTGAAGATGTGAAGAGAGTGGTGCATCATCTTTTAAAAAGTCTAGTGGCAAGACTACCGCCTCGAGCACATTCAGTTTATCATCGAGATGAAATTAGGAACATTTCTACCTCACATTTGACAGTGCTTCCAGTGATTCCAGATTTCAAGGAGTTGAGTTAGCAGTTTGATCTCATCGTCTCCAGAATATTAAGGATTTGGTCAATATCTTCCAGCAGCATTTAAGCATATAGTGATACATATGGCAGACACCTAAAAAACAAAGAATTATTTTTATATTTGATGGTTGTTAAAGTTCAATGGTTTCCAGATTTCCAGGCATCGAATCAGCATTTCAGCAACTAACCTCACAGGTGGCAGACCTCATCGAAGAGGCAGAGGACCAAATAGTTTTAGATTCTTTGTAACTAGTTGTAATTAAGTTAGCAATAGTGAGTTGATGTATTGGATATAAATTCTAGAATTGTATAATGATAGTGGGGTCTTGAGGGTTCTTCCTTTTAGAAGGAAGCGATGGGACTGTGGGTTGGCAGTTTTGGGAGTAATGCATGATCAATTGTAAGCACATCTGTGTAGCATGATCATTTTGCAGCTTCAGTAACAGGTTCTATTTCTGAATGAACATGATGATGATTTGCCCTTGTGTTATATAAATTGTCTTTCTGATAATTCTGTTATGTATATGGTCATTCATATTCCATTGCACTAATTCTTATCGTGAGAGACAGTTATCTTTTATTTTTATAAACATTGATAGTTTCACTTCATGATTTATGATCATAGTAGCCTGGATATTGAACTTTGTGATTGATTTCATGTTATACAGCATCTGTTGGATTCTCCTGCAACTCTGATTTCATACCAGCCTACCACTTCAATGCTTTTCTTATAAATACTTGTATTATACCAATGTGTGACATATCCCAGCTTAACTTATTGTAAACTGTGTGATGTGTTTCATAGCTTTTGATTTCATACCAGAATTGTATAATCTGTACAAACAGTCATACTAGTCTATTTCCTTATAGTGCTGTGAAGTTCCATTAACCCTAGTTTGATGCCAGCCTATGTTTTCAGTTTGATTTCATTTGATTTATACATTTTTGAACAAAGATTTCCTTAAGCTTGAATCCCGTAGTCTAGGTTCAACTTTAGGGATAACACATCCTTCGAGTGAGAATGAATTGAAATGGATTGACATGGGCTACAACCAAGGTCCAAAGAAGGAGAATATAATGTCTCAACTGTTGAACCGCATGTACGGTAGCTAAGGAAAGCTTCTCAACATGGGAATAACAGATGTTCACGTCAATAATATTCCGGCTCAGATAGTATATGTCATGCTCTTGGAGCTCCTCATCCTCTTGAACCAAAACCATACCAATCGTCTCCATGGATGCGGCCACATAAAGTAGAAAATCACAGCTATATTCTGGGGGACTAATCACTGGGGCTGATGCTAGGGCTCGCTTGAGCACATCAAAGGATTCCTGGGCTCACTCATCCCAACAAAAGGTGGTGTCCTTCTTCAAAATACGCATGAAGCCTCTAGTCAAATTGGCAAAATTGACAACGAATCTCTGTAAGAAGTTTTCCATGCCTTGCAAACATTGAATATGATGAATGTTTTTCGAGGGAGACAACTGAAGTATTTCCTCAACCTTCAAAGGGTCGACTCTTATTCTGTCTTTAGAAACGATGAATCCTAATAAGTGACCAGACTTCACACAAAAGATGCACTTGTGAGGATTTAACCTGACCAGATAATGGTGCCACCTTTCGAATACCAATCTCAAATGATAGGAATGACACATTCTCATACGAGAATGAGTAGCAAGGTCATCCAAAAATACTTCGATAATCAATTTGAGATCGTGGAAGATCAAGGTCATGGCCTGCTGAAAAGTAGCTCCAGCTTTCTTAAGGCCAAAAGGCATTTTCCAATATGCAAAAGTTCCCCAAGGACAAATAAATGCAGTCTTATGTTGGTCCTTAGGTTTAATTTGTATCTGATTATATCTGGAAAATCCATCCATAAAGGAAAAAACCTCGCTACCAGCACACTCATCCAAAATCTGATCAATAAATGGTGTGGGAAAATTGTCCTTAGGACAGGCATGACTCAAATCACAGAAATCAATACATATGTAGATCGTTCCCTGCTTCTTATCAATCGAAACAGGATTTGAAACCCACTTTGTCAAGGGAACGGGATAGATAAAACCGGCTTTCAATAGTTTCTCTATCTCTGCCTTAATCATGGGTGCTTTCCTAGGATTCACCACACACAAGCATTGTTGAATAGGCTTAGCATTGGGATAAGTCTTAATCTTGTGTTCAACAATGCGAGGGTTGATACCTGGCATTTCATCGTAAGACCAAGCAAAGATATCATGAAATTATTTAAACAACTCGGTATATTCTTGAATCTCAGCATGGGAACATTCTGCCCCAGTATATACATTCTCTATCCTACCAGGATTGCGAGAGATATTGATAGGAATCATTGGAGATATATTTTCAATGTTTCCATCAGCCATCAGACCAGGAGAGCTTAATGGAACCATAGGACTACCAATTCTCTCACTAAGAACCTCCCTAAAGTCCTCACGCTCCAAGTGGTCAAGCTCGGGAAGAAAGTAAGATCTATGATGGAGCTCTTCCCATGTTGGCTCAACTCCCAACAAGGCCTTAATAATCACTTCGTATGAAGGAAAAACACTATCAAGGTAGTCATGCATGTGAGAAGACTGAACTGCCCATGCAGGCAGTGCATATGGGTCCTCCTCCTTTGTCCGTGAAGAGGAAGGACTAGGCTTTGCAACACACTCAATATTAGCTTGATAAGCTACCATAGTTGCAGGCAACGACATGTCCATCATGATGGGCTCACTCAAAGTATTCGGTGTAGGAAGAATCCAAGGATCTTCCATATGACTCGTGTGAAAAGACACCGATCTCATAGGTGTCGAAGCCTCACCGAAACTAGACCCTATCATAAGGATAGGTGCAAGACAACTAAAAATTCCCATGAGGGATGGATACATGCCCACATCCACACTCCCAGTTGCTGACTGAGAGTGCTCTACAATCAGGATCGAAGCTCCTGAAGATGCGGTAACCAACGGATTCTTGAATGACATTTCATCAATCGTAACTATCTTCCCATTAAATGGAAAGCATACAACGTGAAATAGGGAAGAAGCTACGGCTTGCATACTATAAATCCAATTCCTACCCAGCAAGAGATTGTAGTCAAGGGGCGCATCAACCACCTTGACCTCTATAGAAATGATCTTCCCTCCCAAATGGACCTTAAGGGAAGGAAGGATCCCGTGCGGCCTAAATGATCTCCCATCAAATGGAGTTAACATGGTCACAGATTTAGACAACTCAGGGGAACGTAAACCCTTCCAACATGATAAAGACATCACAGAAGCAGCAGTGCCTTTGTCAATCATAGTGCGCCTGACGGTCATGTTGAGACATTCTACATGACTCAAAAGAGACACATAGTAAGACAAACGAGGCTGAAGTCCTGTGGTTTCAAATTTAATCATGGAGGAAGAATTATCATCATTCACACCAAGGGCAGAAAGCAAATCCTTCTTTTGCAAAGGACAACTCTGAAGTACTTCTAGTGCAGACATCGCACAAGAAGTGTGTCCCAAATCCTCGACAACAGAATAGTTCTGGGTGGCTAGGGCATTAGGATTGTGCCATGAACGCTTAAGGAATCCCTTAGGAATGCGAGGTGCAGCTTCAGGTTTATCCACAGGTTTTTCAATACGCAAAGGAGTCCGTGGTGGATCAGGTTCCTTTCCTGGGCTAGGTTGTGACGAACCATAGTCCTTCACACAAGTCACAACTTTTGCAGCATGTACCATGTTAATGCAACCATGACCACTAACCTCCGGCGGATCTTGATCACTACCAGACTGACCATGGGTCCTTGATTTCATGTTTTGATTGTGAGGTAAAGGGTTAGTCAGCATAGCTAGGCCCTGTGCTAAGAATCTCGAGGCTTCATTGATACGAGGGCACAAGTAAGTGAGGTGATCTTCCTTACACAACTTGCAAGGAAATTTAACCTTACATTTAGCTTACTTGTCCCCCCCAGCATTACAGGCATTCTTGTCATTATTATTAGCATTTTCATTCCTATTCCAACCCTTACGATTGTTCTTACCCTTCTTTTTATTCCTTCCGGGTTGCTGGTTACCCTTCTGGTCAGACGATTGCACTGAAAGCACACTCGCCGTTTGGGAGGGTTGAGACGAAGCCATGGCTTGTCTCAAAGCATATTGGTTGATTTTTATGGAGAGAAATTCCTATGGCTTGGGGTACCACAACAGACAGATTGACTCCAGAAATCAATCCTTTCCAATATGCAATAGAAATTAAATATCTAACACTAAAGGATCAGAGCTCGTACCTTATTCCAGACGGTTGAAGTAGATCCCCGTTGAGCTTTCCAACTTAAGATTGAATTGATAGATTAGTCCCTCAACAACAAGTAAACAATACAAGCATACTATATATATATTGGTGTTAGATCTATTCTAGCATATATTAGTCAACAATGTATAACCATTTGAAAACATCCATGGATAAAATACTCATTCAAATATATATTATTGGATAGGAAAATATATTTCTATTAATATAAAATCAGAGATTACAATGGATACAACCTTTGTCGGCACATCTACGAATTGGAGAAACTGAATCCCCCACTTGGGCCTCCACCACCTCAATGCTCCATCTCTCAATAGCAAGCTCACAAGCAAAAGGCAAGCTTGGGAAGAACAGAAAAGTGCTCCAAGGGACAAAGGGATGCAGACTCAAGCACAAGTTCCAGAAACAATGGACTATAGTTTCTTTGCTCTAAATTCTCTCATATGCCTTCAATGTACCATAGAGTTCCTTATATAGCTTTTCAAAGGGGTAATGAAAGGTCGAATCTGAGCGATCTCAAGGCATAGGGAAGGCCAGGAGTCAAGTGAGTCGGATCCATGTCAAGGAAAACTCCAAAAGGATTTGGATTTTGTACACATCCCGATGTACACGATTTTAGGGGTCAAACCCACATATATACGCGATTAAGGGTTTAAAAGTCGTGTATATGAATTTTCACATGTTTTTAGGGATTGTCAAGGAAACATCAAAGGATAAAAAATGGTCCAAGGGGTCTAAGGAGTCTACAGAGGGATAGGGGAAGGCCATACAAATGTGATTCACCTGGAGTGGTAAAATCAGCTATAATAGATGCCCCCTAATGTGTGAGGTCAGAGGGGTCGTACGATGGTTGAAATACATTATAAGTCCATCCCAGAAGTGGAGTGATGAAGGATCCCAAATGGAAGACCAGCCACCCAATCAGCATAGTACAATGATACAACTCTACACATAACTGCAAATACATATAGCAGCAGTCCCAGATACATAAGAGTACAATGGCCATGAATAGGCATGATACAAGATATCACATAAGTGGTCATCGCCACGTACAATACACATAGATCAGAATCTGCATGATGAATATATACAAAGGACCATGATCTCCATAATGGATCAGGATCTCTATAATGGCTAGAAATGTCTAACATATACTGGATCTCCATAATGGCTAGAAGTCATGAGAGCTGAAATCTCATGAACACAGGCACAATCAAGGAGGTAGCATATAAGAGATGCCACTAATCTAGAAGGTCTTCTACACAAACCGCTACGAGTACATGTCCTACTATGTGAATAGAGGTGTCGAGGTCAAACATAGTAGTTCATCGTCTGATTACCAGTCATTAATGTATACTGTTAATAGACACGAGATCACCCACCGATAATGAAAATGGGAATCAAAGTACTAGAGTGAAAACTAACAAGTGTGAATAAATGTGTTGAGGTTGAACACTTGAGAGGATCCATCAATAAGGGGACATTGATGTATTCCCAAATACTGTTGATGGCAAGAGAACCTGCCACTAATGACTGCAAGTCTGAAGGCACTCAAAATGACTCTAGATTCTAATCCCAAAATAAATGATCTGAAGTCGATGGGATGAAATCTGTTGGAAGGAGGGCATTAAGGCATCCCCCATCATCCAACACGAGGTACTCAGCAAAGCTGTATGATGTGGAAGGACTCGATCATAAGGTGCATGAACCAGTAACTGTACCAGGAATGGCTGACATGCCAAGTCAAGGTAACTGAGGAATGGCCGAATCAGGTTTTAACTTCCTTCGAACAAGAGCATAACGATGAATGGTGACTGAATAAAGGTAGCATAGACTCGATATACAAACTGGGACATATCTGCAACATAGGAGGCATCGACAGAGGCTCCATGGGGACTAGAAGGTTAACCAGTCGGTGGAGATAAACTCAGATAAATGAGTACAGCTCCTAAATTCAAACTAAAAACTCAACCAATGGATGTGATATACAGTGCTATGTTCGAAGGTGACACAACTCGATAACTGCCAAAGATAACATCTTTCCTTATCTGCCTTTTTGGTTTTTTTATTTTTTTGGACTTTTTCAAATATTTAAAAAGCTTGAAAAAGAATAAAACTACTTTATAGTTATAGACTAGGAGGAGACGAGTGTCATAGGGGCAAACAACTAGTTCCAAGCAGTGGAACATACCTATGCTCAATGCAAGGATACATGTGTAGGATATCGACACTCGAGGGAAAATCCCCTCCCGGTAAAAAGGGAATCAAGCTGCAAAGTATATATAAAATGGCTCTGCATGGCTAGACATGAGACAAGCTCGGGATATATGGCTGAAACGCAATGTCAGGGAAGCCGAAATAAATCTCAATAAGGAAGGAAAAGCTCATGATAATGCAATTACAACTTGACATAAGGGAGTCCTGAGGGAAATAGGCTAGCAAAATATCAAGACGAGTATGAGGCTCTTGCGAAATGTCATGGAAATACTATACAACGGACTCCCACACCCTAAAGGACAAAACATCAGCATGGGCACCAAATGCAGATAAGGCGCTAACTAGGGTACCCATGTAAGGTTAAGCTCTACCACTCATACCATGCCACTTCTATAACAACAAGAATTTTTTGTGACATAATAGAGTGGGTTCATACCTAAGGCTGTGATGAAACAGTCATAAGGTCATGAAAAATGCAAACAGTGATGAAACCTAACCTATATGCCAATTTAGACATGATACCTGATATTGGCACAAACGGATCAATCCAACAGCTGAAACGACACTCGAAAAGGTCTCCTACATAATGAATTAGGTCAAAAACGGTCCAAAATGATTAGAAATGGTCCAAACTATAGGAAAGGGGGTAAAAATTTTCAAAAATTTGAAAAATTTCTATAAATAGTAAAAAATTCAAAACATTATAAAACATTTGAAATTTTTACCCAACTGAGCTCAGATTTTCAACAGCGAATTCCAGGAGATCCAGCTAGAAGAATCCACTACCATTTCTTCCAGGTACTTACCCATGCTCTTCTCTTCCATTTTAATGCAATTTTTATCAAATTCCATGGTCATTTGAGGTTTCTAGGCCAATCTAAAAAAGGCGTTGTGGCCCACGTGAAAATCAAGGGTTTTTTCATGTATAAGGCTGGATATACATAGAAAATTCCCTCACAGTCACTTACATACATGGTTGTTTGGCAAACAGTCACGTATGCAGCCGCGCATGAGGTTTTTTAAGTAATCTAATGGGAAAACTTGCAATTTTTTGTGCAGGATGGTCCTAGAATGGAGAGAGCGTGAACATGGTGATGTAGAGGAGGCAGTAAGTGTTGATCTAATGGATCAACAAGCACTACGTGCATGTGGACTCTACAAGTTTTGGTGTCTTGGTGGCTTGAGGACCAAACCAAAACTATTGCAGGTGCTAGTGGATTACTGGGATCCAAAATCTGAGTCCTTCTAGATAGATGGGATGTCCCTCACTATAGAGGTGGAGGACATATACTTTATTACTGGACTTTCTTAATGGGGGGGAGTAGTGAACCTTCATTCTCGCAGTGGGCCTGGAGGTGGCCTGACTATCGATGAGTACATTGTGGTGTACTGCTATCCAGACACAAAGAAGGTAGGGAGTTAGATCCCCACCAATTATATACAGGTGCTTGGCTTAAAGGCCATACTACTGACATTGGGTAGGATAGCAGCCTTGGCTTCACTCCACTAGGCCTCGCGGCCTCTAATGTTCTATGCGGTGGAGTGCATGAGACCCACAATCTATGACTAGAGCACTACACTACTGAGCAACATGAAACATCAGCTTAGTGAGTGTAAGATGGGCAGAGTGCAGAACTTTGGGTTTAGCAGCATATTGAGCACGTTTTTCTTCAAGTGTGTTCCAGGATTGAGCCCCATAGTTGACGTTCCTCTTCACGGGGTTCGAGATCCATCCCAACGGTGTTGGGCGGATGCGATGCGCAGACTGGGGGGAGGTAGGGTGGCCAACCCCTATCCAGCTGATTTCTTTCCTATGGTGGCGACGATAGATAGTTGCCATCGATGACTAACCCTATGCGGGGATTGATTTTTGGGGGGACTCGGACATGTTGCTACCACCAGGATCGGCATACGGTGACATAGGTAATGAATCTCGGCCCTCTCTTTAAGCTTTTGAGTTATTTAATTTTTTTTGGTGTGTTTTTAGATTATACGGAATCAAAAGGCATGTTTTTGGGTGACAATACATAGTGACATCTACCATTTGCATGCAGATGTGGGAACATGGAGGCCTGAAGGCTTCCCTCGTCACAGATGGAGGGGAAGAGGAGATGATATCATGGGTGTGGATGCGGAGCGGACACTCCAGAGCATTCATACCAACTTTGTAAGGCTGACTCATAGGGTTCCCATGGCGCAAGTCAAGAACTTTCCTGAGCCTATGCAGCGCCAGGTGGTGGGTGTACCACGAGCATGGGTGCAATTATTCTGACGGTTAGCTAGAGCCGTAATGACCTTCCATGATCAAAAACCCCCTCCTCCTCCACAGGATTAGATACCTGGAAGTTATACATTTTGTATTACCGTGTATTATATCTTGGTGGCTTGAGAGCCCCATTTTTGTATCATGACACTATGTATTACCACATTTTGGATGTTATATAAAATTTTTATGGTGACCGGTTTATTTATTTACATGTGTAAAAATTTGTGTTTGTGATGAATTTATTGTGTATGAAACAAATGTCAATCTAACACGTAGTTAGCATATGAGTCAGCAACTTGATTATTAATTCTTGGAATATGTATGTATGTTATATTGTCAAGTTTCCATTCTAATAATCTCACATGTAGGAATCTCTTTAATAACGTTGGATCTCTAACATGGTACAAACCATTAAGCTGTGACACTACTAACTCTGAATCAAGACGTACCTCAAGAGAGAGAACACCATGTGAAATGGCATCTCGTACAAGCTCAATAACGACACTATATTCAGAAACATTGTTTGAATATGGCCGCAAACATATGCCTCCTAAAGATAGTAACTGACCCATAGGAGTATAAATCACCCAAGCTGCAGAGGCTAAGTGTTGAGTGTGATGACTCGCACCATCTGCGAATCCTATGTAGGTGGAAGATTCCATTGACATTTGCCAAAAGAAATGAAAACTATCACAAACCCGATCACTATAAGAAAAAGACCTAACTATGCAAAACTGTACAATAATATACAATAACCAGCCTTGGCTGAAAAATCATGCATAGTACTTCTTGAGATAGAGCCCATTTCTAGGCTCTGCCAAGGTCGTTCCCTCATAATCCACTAACTCATAAGCGCCCTTCTCTAACACACGTTTGATGACGTAAGGACCACTCCACATGGGGTTAAAATTTCCTGCCCCCAAGGGTTCTTTTGATTGATCCCACAAAAGGACCAAGTCTCCCTCACTAAACCTCCTTGGACAGAAAGATTTGTCGTACTTCACCTTTACGCGACGTTTATTTACTTCTAGAGCCACCAAGGCATCTCGACGCTGCTCATCAAGTTGCTCAAAGTGGACCAAACGCTCCTCCAACGGTGAAGTGTATGGTAAGATTTCTACGGCTAGCTTCAAAGAAGGAATCTCACATTCAACTGGCAATATCGAATCCACTCCATGTACAAGTTGATATGGAGAAAAACACGTGGCAGTCTTAACAGCGGTTCTATATGCCCACAAAGCAGGATATAACATGATGTCCCAATTATTCTTGCTCTGTGCGATGGTTCGTTGGAGAATGGATTTGAGTGATTTATTCATTGCTTCTACCTGTCCATTCACCTGAGGGTAGTAAGAGGAGGAATGCTCTTGTTTGTACCCTAACTTTGATGCCAACTCTTCCATCATACGATTTTGAAAGTGTGAGCCATGGTCAGTGACAAGCTCTTTTGGAATTTCGAACCAAGTAATAATCTGGTTGAATATGAAGTGCACAACTGTCTCACCATCGTATTTAACTGTAGGCATAGCCTCAGCCCATTTCATGAAGTAACCAACAACCACTATAATATGATGATGCCCCCTAGCTGAAGCTGGGTTGCAATCCATAAAATCAAGCCCCCACTTAGTGAAGGGATTGGTGGTGATGATGGGATGTAACGGGGTAGGTTTCGAGCACATATTATGTGCAAACACCTGGCAAGGATGGCACCTCTTGAACACATCTATACAATCCTTAAAGATCGACAGCTAGAAATAACCCACTCTTAATATTTTTTTGGTTGTATAAAGCCCAGATAAATGACCACCACACGCCCCTCCGTGGAAATCATTCAGCACTACCTTAGCCTCTTCATGAGTTAAACAATGTCATAAAATGAAATCTACCCCACGGCGGTACAAAGTATTATCCACTATGAGGTAATTCTTAGACACATGACGTAATCATTGTCGTTCATCCCGTGAGAGGTGAGTCGGGACCTTCAATGTTTGTAAATACATAATGATATCCCCATACCATGGGTCTAAAGTTGAGATTAAGAAGATGTGTTCATCGATAAACGTATCTTCACAAACCAACTCCTCGACCTCGCTTGGGAAATCCGATATAAGCTCTGCAAAAAGTAACAACTTCTTCGATTTTGCCGAAACAAAATCGAGATCGAACTCTTGCAGGCTGACAATCCATTTATTATATTTTCCCCCAATCATCCTTCGAGTGAGGACGAATTGAAATGGATTGACATGGGCTACAACCAAGGTCTGGCGAAGGAGAATATAATGTCTCAACTGTTGAACCTCATGTACAGTGGCTAAAGAAAGCTTCTCAACATGAGAATAATGAATCTCTGTGTCAATAAGGTTCTGTCTCAGATAGTATATGACATGCTCTTGGAGCTCCTCATCCTCTTGAACCAAAACCATCCCAATCGTCTCCATGAATGCAGCCACATAAAGTAAAAAATCACGGCTATAGTCTGGGGGACTAATCACCGGGGATGATTCTAAGGCTCGCTTGAGTGCATCGAAGGACTCCTAGGCTCGCTCATCCCAATAAAAGGTGGTGTCCTTCTTCAAAAGATGCATGAAGCCTCTAGTCAAATTGGAAAAATTGACAACAAATATCTGTAAGAATTTTTCCATGCCTTGCAAACATAGAAGATGACGAATATTTTTCAGGGGAGACAACTAAAGTATTACCTCAACCTTCAAAGGGTCAACTCTTATACCCTCTTTAGAAATGATGAATCCTAACAAGCGACCTGACTTCACACAAAAGATGCACTTGTGAGGATTTAACCTAACCAAATAATGGTGGCATCTTTTGAAAACCAATCTCAAGTGATAGGAATGACGCATTCTCATATGAGAATGAGCAGCAAGGTCATCCAAAAATACCTCGATAATTGACTTGAGATTGTGGAAGATCAAGGTCATTGCCCACTAAAAAGTAGCTCTGCCGTTCTTAAGGCCGAAAGACATTTTCCGATATGCAAAATTTCCCCAAGGACAAATGAATGCCGTCTTATGTTGGTCCTCAGGTTTAATTTGTATCTGATTATTTCCAGAAAAGCTGTCCATAAAGGAAAAAACCTCGCTACCTGCACACTCATCCAAAATCTGATCAATAAATGGTGTGGGGAAATTGTCCTTAGGACATGCATGATTCAAATCACGTAAATTAGTACATATGCATATCGCTCCCTACTTCTTATCCACCGAAACAGGGTTTGAAACCCACTCTGTCAAGGGAACGAGATAGATAAAACCGGCGTTCAACAGTTTCTCTATCTCTGCCTTAATCACGGGTGCTTTCCTAGGATTCACCGCATGCAAGCGTTATTGAACAGGCTTAGCGTTGGGATAAGTCTTAATCTTGTGTTCGACAATACAAGGGTCGATACCTGGCATTTCATCATCAAACCAAGCAAAGATATCACAGAATTCTTTAAACAACTCGGTGTATTCTTAAATCTCAGCATGGGAACATTCTGCCCCAATATAGACATTCTCCATCCTGCCAAGATCGCGAGAGATATTGATAGGAATCGTTGAAGATATGTTTGCCATGTTTCCATCAGCCATCATACCAGGAGAGCATAATGGAAGCATAGGACTACCAACTCTCTCACAAAGAACCGCCCTAAAGTCCTCACGCTCCAAGTGGTCAAGCTCAGGAAGAAAGTAAGATCTATGATGGAGTTCCTCCCATGGTGGCTCAGCTCCCAACATGGCCTCAATAATCGCTTCATCTGAAGGGAAAAAATTATCAAGGTAGTCGTGCGTGTGAGAAGACTACACTGCCTAAGCTGAAAGCACATAAGGTTCCTCCTCCTCTGTCCGCAAAGAGGAAGGACTGGGCTCTGCAACACATTCAATATTAGCTTGATAAGGTACCATAGTTGCAGGAAATAGCACGTTCATCATGATGGGCTTACTCGGAGTACTCGGTGTAGGAAGAATCCAAGGATCTTCCATATCACTCGCACGAAAAGACACTAATCTCATAGACGTCGAAGCCTCACTGGAACTAGAACCTATCATAAGGATTGGTGCAGGACAACTAAAACTTCCCATGAGGGATGGATACATGCCTACACCCACACTCCCAGTTGCCAGCTGAGAGTGTTCAACGATTGGGATTGAAGCTCCCAAAGATGCGGTAACCGACGGATTCTTGAATGACGTTTGATCAATCGTGACTATATTCCCATTAAATGGAAAGCATACAACGCAAAATAGGGAAGAAGCTACAGCTTGCATACTGTACATCCAATTCCTACCCAGCAAGAGATTGTAGTAAAGGGGTGCATCAACCACCTCGACCTCTATCGCAATGGTCTTCCCTCCCAAATGGACCTTAAGGGAAGGAAGGATTCCATGCGGCCTAAATGATCTCCCATCGAACACAGTTAACATGGTCACTGATTTAGACATCTCAGGGGAACCTAAACCCTTCCAACACGATAAAGACATCACAAAAGTGGCAGCACCTTCGTCAATCATAGTGCTCTTGATGGTCATGTTAAGACATTCTACGTGAATCAAAAGAGACACATAATAAGGCAAGTGAGGCTAAAGTCCTGCGGTTTCAAATTTAATCACAGAGAAAGAATCATCATCATTCACACCAAGGGAAGAAAGCAAATCCTTCCTTTGCGAAGGAAAAATCTGAAGCACTTCCAATGCAGACATCGTGTAAGTAGTGTGGCCCAAATCCTTGACAACTGAATAGTTCTGGGTGGCTCAGGCATTAGGATTGTGCCTCAAACGTTTAAGGACTCCCTTAGGAATGCGAGGTGCAGCTTCAAGTTTATCCACAGGTTTCTCAATACACAAAGGAGTCCCTGGTGGATCAGGTTCCTTTCCTGGGCTGGGTTGTGATGAACCATAATCTTTCGCATGGGTCACAACTTTCGCAGCACGTATCATGTTAATGCAACCAAAACCACTACCCTCCAGTGGATCTTGATCACCACCAGACTGATCATGGGTCCTCGAGTTCATATTTTGATTGTGAGGTAAAGGGTTAGTTAGCATAGCTGGGCCCTGTGCCAAGAACCTCAAGGCTTCATTGATACGAGGGCACAAGTAAGTGAGGTGATCGTCCTTACACAACTTGCAAGGTAATTTAACCTTATGTTTAGCTTTCTTGTCCCTCCTAGCATTACAGGCATTCTTGTCATTATGAGAATTCTCATTCCTATTCCCACCCTTACGATTATTCTTACCCTTCTTCTTATTTCGTCCGGCTGCTGGTTACCCTTCTGGTTCGAAGATTGCACCCAAAGTACACTCATTGTTTGGGTGGGTTGAGATGAAGCCATGGCTTGTCCCGAAGTAGATTGGTTGATTGACAATTGACTAACTTGTTTTGCAACCGAATCCGCAGGTTTAGCACTCGCACAACCCACAATGCCATTGGCATGTGGTCCTGGTTTAACTTTGGGGTCAAAACTAGAACGTGGAGCATTGGGAATGATCTCATATAACAAACCAGACTGAGCATAAATCAAATCCAGTTCCTGTGCCCTAAAAATCACTTGTTCCTCATTTTGTACTCCGAATGTAGAAACATCCTTCACTATATATGGAAATAACGACTTAAGGAACCATTCGAGGAGGAATTCCGGCGGTATAAAGGCTTTAATTAACCTCTTCCGTCTACGTCACTCTTGGATATGATCCAAGATATGTGTGGCTTTATCCTGCTAAAATGTCGACAAGAGTTCAATACCAACATCATAACGCACTGGTAGCTAGAAGTGGTTAAGAAAATTCATCGCTAGGTCATCGAACAAAGTGAATGCCCCCCTAGGTAGCTCTATATACCATTTCGTGGCAGGCCCTGTAAGGGTGCATTGAAATAGCCTTAAATGGATGGAGTCCTGGTGTAAGGAATTCGAAGAGCACCATAGGTGAAAGGTAGTAACATTTTCGCTCGGATCCTCTCCCGGTTTGTCATCGAACTTGGGTATGTCCAAGGGAAGCTTAGTAGGGACAACCGGCCAAGTTGGGTCATGAGCTACAAAATCGTTCATCAATCTCAACAAGTCAGGAAGATTCAGTGTTGCGAGGAAAGGGAGCCTAGGATGATGAGGTCAATGGACCGCTCCGTGATAGTTCTTATTCATATAGGTTTGATTACCACCATGGCCTTGGCCATAGTGCCCTCCTCCCGTTTGACCCGTATAGGGTGGCATGGAAGCACCATAGTGTGGTGTACCTTGATTATTTGGAGCTACAAAGCCATAATTTGGAGAGTAAGCAGGTTGCTGATACCCACCCCCATAAGGTGAAGAACCCTGTCCATACTGCGTCCCATAATAGGGTCCATAAGTCATCGCATGAGATGTCCCATGAGACACTCCGTAAAAAAGGAACATATGCTCCGGAAGTAGGAATATACATTCCGGAAGTAGGAATGTGACCTCTAAAAGTATGAACATGACGTCCCAAAACAACGGCCAGTGCATGAAGGTGAGACACAACCGGTGTAGTAACTGTAGTATGGACATAACTTGTAGCAACGTTCCAGCCCGAAGGACCACGTGAATGAGGTGGAGGGTGAACATTCGAAGAACTAGGGATAGAGGATGAAGGGATCTGTGTAATCAAGTATGTACTATTCCCTATAGTCACTAGTCTCAGATCTGATATCCTGATGGGATCACTAACCCTAGACCTAGGAGGAATATGTGATGTAACTTCCACCACCGGGATGGAAGGTGCAATGTGACTAGTGCTCCCAAACCTCTCCGCATGGTAAGGAATGAGAGTGCCCCTAGGCATAATGTTAGGCTCGAACTCTGATTTGACATGAAATACCAAATCCTGTGTGGGAAAACTAGACATACCATAACTACCATAACTAGTGCTCACGGGTTCAAATTGAGTCTCATCATCCTCCGACATTCCATATCGGCGATGTGTCAATGGGGAATCAACCCTAGAGTAAGTAGGTCTATCATGAAAGGTTCCTATCTCAAAAATCAGGGGACCTAACTCAGTCAAGTCGAGTGAAGGATCATAGGTAGGAGTAAACTCCCCATCTTCCACATGAATGGGAGAAGGTGGTTCAGGAATACCTTCTATATGGTCTCCCATGGCGTGTGAATCAATGTATGAAGTAGTCTGCCTAGACTGTCTATTTCTCTCTCCCAAAGGAGGAGGAGATGTAGAAGGTGAAATTCCTACTAAATGATGAGAATGGCGAGGAGCCGCACCCGAATCCACAATGACTCAAAAAATACAAAAGACTCTCTATCTATGCAAACCCTAGGCAATCTATCGTGCATAGAGAAATCACCAATAAAATCTAAATCCAAATACAAGCAATCAAGGGTAGGATAAGTGATCTCCCGAATGAAGCAGGTATGTCTTGCCTAGGAGAGGCTTGAGACTCCCATACACCACAAGCGGAGGTACATAACCAATTATTGTGGCCCTCAGCTTCAACGCATAAAGCGACTGTGATGTCCGACCCCAACCTGGTCGGGACACCTGCAGAATAACCCCTGCAAAGTACCCCCTCGATATCCTAGGTAAGGCCACTAAGGTCACCTCAATATAATCAATGCTCATGTGGACAGTTGCAGGTGGGATTGACTGTATGGGCAGGGTAGCAAAGCCTGAAACTCTCGAAAGAGCCCCCAGATATGAATACAATCCTGGAAATATCTCTGGTGCTACTCAGTTATGACTAGGGTTCATCCCAATCAATAACCGCTCACAATGCCTCGTGCTTAACTCCCTTTTGACAGGAGGATCCTGAGAAACACTGGTTATACCAAGGAATTTCACACACTCACCTGGACAAACACATACATGTTGTTGTTTAGTGGTCTTGGAGAATTTACTGACAATGAACTATTCCAAGAGCCTAAAACCTAGTCTTGTTGGTGAATCCTATCAAATAAAATAGTGTAGTTCATTTTAATTAAGCGTGAAATAAAATGAGATATAAAAAGAAAAATAATGATTCTACAAACCCCAGACTCTGCAAGCACACTCAAGCAGCACTCAAGAAAAGCACTAAGGTAAAAGAAGTCTAGTGCACTAATCCCAAAACAAAAAATCAAAAAATGCAATGACAAGAACATTCTTAAAAAAGAAATTTACCCTAAAAAAAATGTCTCTGGTAAAAAATAGAGGTGTATACGGACTCTGGCAGTATCAAAGGAGACTCAGCAATCATCAAAATTCACCCAGCAGCCAATCAACTTCCTCTAAAAGGAAAAACTAAGGGCATATGTGACTGTTCACAGTAAACTCGCGTGTGTACGTAGAAATAGCAAAGAAACCCGCGTATATACGCGACTGTGAGTTCAAAAATCGCGTACAGGAAGAAAGGTGCATAAAACAAAGGCAAACAGGCAAGCTGAGATAAACTTCACACCAATCAGACACTACTAGGAAAACATGCCCCCAGACCTGACATAGAAACAAGAGAAAAAGAGCAATTCAAAGTCATTGAATGCCGATAGAAGACCCCCAAAGGACAACTACTAGGAACTCCCCAGCGGAGTCACCAATTCTGTTATGAAGAGAAATTCCTATTTCTTGTTGGACGGATTAAAGTAACTAAGAGGGGGGGGTGAATCAGTTATTTACCAAAGTGCATATTTTTAAAGGATGTTTCAGATTTATTATGGACATATGTTTAAACCATTCAACATATAGCACCAAATTAAATAACAGTCAACATTCAATCACTTCAACAAACACAAGACACAATGTTTTCATGAGGAAACAGTAAACACTCTTCTTCTTAAGAATGAAAGGTAAGCTCCAACTCCTCTTTACATTCTTTTATTTTGCCTGAGCTTCAACCCAGATGAGGCTACTACCTCTGGAAGCTCCAACTCCCAATTATACAAGCACCAACCTTGTTTCTATTTTTTGGCAACAACCAGAGGGATGCTACAACACCCCAGAGAACTCTGTGAATTACAGAATGAATCAAACCCTTACAACCCCTCACTATCTATGACTAGGATTTATAAATCAGCATTTACATTATGATTCTGAATTAGACAGTATTGCAGATATTCACAACAGATGTTATAATTCTATCTCTGTACATTTTTCTCTGTTTATCATCAAGACTAAGCACATACAGAACTCACCGAGACTATCACTGTATCATTCTTATATTCTTTCTCATCTGGACTCTTCATACTCTGCAACTATCATCGTATCCATCTCTTCAGTCCTTTTCTGC
Source organism: Pseudotsuga menziesii (assembly GCA_001517045.1). NCBI lineage: Eukaryota > Viridiplantae > Streptophyta > Pinopsida > Pinales > Pinaceae > Pseudotsuga > Pseudotsuga menziesii. The sequence goes on from LPNX011114447.1 coordinate 142,761, forward strand.
AATGTGCTCAATCTCTTATATTCGAAATTACCTTACTGAACAGCGCACACCCTTCCATATGCTTGCTACAATATATATATATATATATATATATTCCATTCGATTCCCATTCTCTCCGTTCAAAACGGTTACGGACTCTTCATTTTCCATCTAATTGCAAATGAGAAACAGTTAATAGGTCTCGAATGCTGACCTATATAAAACGATTTACATTCCATGAATATCATAGATTCTCAAAAGTCTCTACCTGAAAAACCCTTAAGTCCTTCAAATACTCAGCTTGCCTGACTCTCTGCATTCCACGAATAGTCATTATCTGCTTTGCAAGGCCATGCCACGCCACTTCTTGCCAATGCCATGCCACGCTGGGGTTTTAAATGTTTAAATCAGAGGTTTATTTGCTTATCCTCCCGTTGTTGCGGAAAGATAATCGGCTTCAATCTCAATATTCTTTTCCGATGCATTTGCCTTAGTTGGCTGAACATTTGGTTTCGTGTCGAAACATTTTGTTCTTTCAATCTTCGTCGTTGCGGCTCCATAATGTGCTAACCATCCGACTCATAAAGTTTTCGACGTCGATAGACCTACCGCGGAGCCCGTAGTCTTTCTGTCTTCCGCCGTTGCAGCTCCCGAAAGCATTTTTACCTCTGTCGTTGCGGCTCCCATTCTGCTCTGACTTTCGATGTTTTGAAGCTCCGACGTTGCGACTCCTTTTTCGCTTTTCGCTCCGACATTGCAGAAGGGGATGTCCTTCCGAATTTTGATGGTTTAAAGCTCTGACATTGTGGCTCTCATTTCGCTTTTCGCTCCGACGTTGCGGAAGGGGATGTCCTTTCGACTTTCGATATTTTTGTTTTCCGCGTTGTCGCCGATCCTTGTGTTGTGGGCTTCCGTCGTTGCGGATGAAGAAGCCACTACCCTTCCGCCGTTGCGGATGAAAAATTACTATCCTTCCAGCCGCTTTGTTTCAGATCCTGCGCATTATGTATAGTGTGATCAAATTATTCATTTAAAACTCTATTTTATATATGTGAATCGCTGTATAGATGTAACACTTGATCATTTTCATCCTTCTGTTTCATTTATTTGAATGTATAACAAAATCCTCTGTTGTAGTGGACTGTGTAATCATCCTTTTCAATATGCGGGTATTCTTTGTAACATTTAGCGCTGTGACATTGTTCTCATCTATGGCTGTAACATTAACAGTTGCTTCATTACTGCTGTGACTTACTTTGATTCATCCTGCTGTGGCTTTGCCTGTGAGTGAAACATTCAAAGTTTGGCATATGGCAACATTTAGACTGTGCAGCAAAACTGGCTAACAAACTCCCCCTTTGACATGATGACAAACTTTGAAAGCTTTCTTCCCCTTTTTACATCCATGGAAAAGATAGAAAGAGAACTCCCCCTGTGAATATGTCTCCCCCTGTCACTGTGAGACAACTAATAGCTGAAAAAATGAAACAAATCTGTACTGAATATGTTCAGAAAGCAGGAGAACACAGAAATAACCAAAATATGGAACGATTTGACACCAGGAAATCAGAACCTGTAATGTGAATGAGAAAATATTTAGAGAGGACAAACCCCCAACTGAGCTCTAAGCATTTCAAACTGAGATTTGGGAAGATGCTTAGTGAAAATATCAGCAATCTGGTCTTTTGTTCCAACATATTCAAGCTTAATAACTTTGGACAGCACCTGCTCTCTCAGAAAATGATATTTGATGGGTATGTGTTTAGTCTTTGAATGCATCACTAGGTTCTTTGAAATGCTTATTGCACTTGTATTATCACAGAAAATGGGAATGGGATCATCATTCTGTATGTGCATATCCTTCAACATCTACTTCATCCAAAGAATCTGGGTGCAACATCCTGCTGCTGCTATATACTCTGCTTCAGCTGTAGATAATGAAACAGATGATTGTTTCTTACTGGACCAGCTTACCAAACAACCTCCAAGAAAGAAGGCAGCACCACTGGTACTTTCCCTATCATCAACACATCCAGCCCAGTCAGCATCAGTAAATGCATATAAGTCCAGAGAGTTATCTTTTGGTTACCATAAACCATGATTTGTTGTTCCTTTTAAGTATCTGAAAATCCTCTTTACAGCCAACAAGTGACCATTCTTAGGTGAAGCCTGAAATCTTCCAACCTAACAAACAACATGTATAATGTCTGGTCTAGTTGTTGTAGCATAGAGTATACTTCCAATCATAGATCTGTACATAGTCTGGTCTACATCTCCAGAGTCATCATCTTTACTGAGTTTACATCTAGTGACCATAGGTGTACCAACTGGCTTACAGT